>JAWQFJ010028240.1:5000-28259 GCA_034096865.1 Theodoxus fluviatilis | reverse complement strand
AATGTGTGGGTGAAGTGCTGCCTCAGGCACAGCTGCACACCCTCAGTCTGACAGTGAATGTGTGGGTGAAGTGCTGCCTCAGGCACAGTCACACATGTCAGGGGAGGGAGGCTCTCCAGATGTGCAGGAACATCTCTCGGGTGGTTTGGCAGCGATGCAAACCGAAGCGTTAAGGTCAGCCATGCGTTCAGCCCGATGGCAGTATGCTCATTTCCCATTACAGTATTCCTATGGGAATGACTTGCATTTATCGGAAGGGGGGGGGGGGGAGGGGGGGGGAGGTGGGGGGGGGACACACGCGGCATCCTGGTTCTTTCAGAGCCGTATGCGCGGTGGCCTGGATGAGTCAGTCAATCTCATCAAGTAGCCAACCCTTGTTTTGTTTTTCATGACTATCTGTCTTGTTGCCTTAAGCCAGCGCCGGGGGTTAATGGCTGGGAGCAGCATTAGGACGGCAAACATCAATCCATCGTGGTTGACGAGCACCGAATGGGATGTAGCGATGAACTTGCTGCACACCACGCACCATGCGCTTGACACAAAAACACAGCTCTCCTCTCCTTCATGGGAACACGTCACGCAGGGATGGCACACAAAGACAAGAGAACGAACGTAGTGTTTTTATTGTGGCGCCTGGCTGAGAAACAGCGTCAGTAAAGCGCATCTCCCAGGAGAATTTTCAAAGTGCGTGGCTGTCAAATTAGTCCCTGCGCCCCCTACGGGACGTGAAGTCGTGCAAAAACGCAGTTGCACAGAGACGTCTTGCAATAGCGCTACCAATCGATGTGGAGTGCCGCTGATCAAAAGAACGCAACAGCCAATCAGAGAGAAGCTCCCCCTTTTATGCATGTAAATAATGGTACCGCTACGTTGCTGAGTTTTTTCGTCGGAGACAGAGGGTGTGGACCATAAAACCAGTCACAGAGAGTGTGGACCATCAAACCAGTCACAACTGCCACAGACAGGAACCTTGGCGTCAGCCGCTGGGGAAGCGTCAGCTCCTTTGCTCTCCACGTTGAAACATTCTGGCTCCCAGAACGACGCATCTTCTGCGAGGAAGCTGATCCGACATCGCACACTGCTCACACCTGGACACTGCACAGCTTGAGCCAGGAAGGAAAGTCAGAGGAAAAAACCGGCTCGAGGGCAGCTGTCTACCAAACCCTGCCTCCGTGTGAACCTCATCCCCAACCCCAACTCCACCACCACCGTCCCTTGTCCCGCCCACTGGAGTCCCGGCTGACGACACTAGACCCCGCCATTGTTCAGATGAGAAGCTCCATGCAGGCGGGTGGATGCTACTTTTATTGCATTGAAAATGAAGGGGGTGGCTACGCCTCTGGAAAACTGTTGTGTCTGGAGGCATCCTTGTGAACGGATGGTCACGCCATCGCGAGACAACGATTCTTTAGCAGCAACTATTTCGAATACTTCAGAGTAACATTCTTCTTCGAATGTTGCTTTTTACGCCCTCCGGCTAGACAACAGTGTTGAAGGAGTAAAAATCGTTTGAAAAAAATTATTTTATCGTCATTGTCCTCTAGAATCTATTATCATGCGGTTAGGCGGGATGGTTGATTTTTTGGGGTAATATGAAATATACAGAAATGGAAAAAAACCTGAAGGAATCCAACAGTTTCATTTGAGAACAAGAAGGTAGCAGAGTATTATCTATTTCGACGCCTTGAATTAGATATTTCTCTTTAACACCAATGGAGCTTGTACTCCCCTACGTCATCGTTGTATCCTGCGTGTTCTTCCTGCCCACTGTGTCATACGGGCAGTCCGCAACCCCCACGGTCCACAAACAATGGCGTCACGTCTTCACCCTTGACGTCATCGCCAATGACGTCAATCGCACCACCACAGCCAGGTCCCTGCTGCATTGTGGACAGCTATGTTCAGGTGAGTCTTCAGTCTGCATGGCACGGCTTTGACGACGGGGATAGACTGATATTGACAGGGTGCTTTGACAATAAACAAGTATCTTAAACAAGATTGTTGGGGAGTGGATCGAACCCAAGTGTTGTTCCACATTAAAACAAGCCACATAATTACTTGAAAAATGTGTTTTTAATCATTTCGGGGATGATTTCTTTGTTGGATTATGTGATGGGGCAAAAGAAAAGTCGAAGAAGTGTTCGCAGCAAATTGAAAAGGGCTCAGTAGCTGACAGTCGAAGAGACGTACTAAAATTACTCGAAATGCCGTGAGTTGAATTGTTTTGTATGACGTCATCATTTCGACTGAGGCATCGACCTGTGGTTGCACACTGAAAAGCCTCAGCGTGGATCTCTGCCACTGTTCACGACTCCACGCCTGGTTAAAAAGTCCATAACGCAACCTCGCTCTCGCATCATTCTTCTCATCATTGAAGATAGTAGTGAAGTTTACCAATCTTGCGCGGAGCTATAAATAACCCCCATTGTTGTTGTTGTTGTTGTTGTAGCCGCTGCTGCTGCTCATTAAATCGACGTTTTAATAGTTGATATACTCATTAGCGATTTTCAATAGAAATGTATTTTAGCGGATTTTCCAATAGCCATTATTCAAGGCAAGTCTTGCTGCCATGTAAGTTCTAATGAAGCTGCAAGAATTGCGCGCGCGCGCGCGCGCACACACACACACACACACACACACACACACACACACACACACACACAACACACTCACACACACACACACACACACACACACACACACAACACTCTCTCTCTCTCTCAAACTCACACACACACACACACGTGCGCGCACACACACACACATACATACACACACACACACACACACACACACTCACTCTATCTCTCTTTACACACACACACACACACACACACACACACACACACACACACACACACACACACACACACACACACACACACACACACACACACACACACACCCACCCAAACTCACAAACACACACAAGACACTTTGTTTCTCACCTACTGACGTGGTGCAGAAGTTCCCGAATGAATCATCATTGCTCTCATGTTTCTTCTCGCCATCATCGTAATTCATAGAGAAAAATATTCAGTAGATCTGTACAAGCGAACGTTTGCTCTTAACATAGGTAATAGAATCATCACGACAGTCGTGGCTGCTATGAATATAAGATTGCATGCAGCTCCAGCGAAGGTAGAGATGTTTCGCTCAATACTAATTTTTCAAGGATAAAATATGCCATAAAACATGATTGCGAGTCAGAAAAAAGTTGCACTGACTTGGCGGGTGCGCCCCACATGGAAAGAGTATTTACATGAATATTGACCATGCTTAAATAGGAAGTGTTGTGACATTAAGTGAGGAAGGTTTGATCTTTTCAGTTTGTTACTGTCACTGTCTTTCCAAAAAAATTAATTCGGGCTCCAAAAAGTCTGAAGCTGCGAATCCACAAAACGTCAAATGCATAAACAAGTTGTTTTTTATGTATCACTCACTGCTCTTTTATCTTAACTTAGGGGGATCTTGTGCAAATATATATGTATGCGATTCTCCCAGGACCGCTACGATACATGTAAATATTTGCCTGAATTTGGATCCATGCTTACGGCAATGGTCCAACTCACACTGAAAGTCTCACGCAAACTCTACACTTTTGAGCACCGGGAAAAGGGGAAAACGGCTTCGCAGCAACAACAAAAATGGTGATCATTTATCGGCAGATGTGGTTGCAGCGCAACGCCACAGCTCTGGGTAAACAGCATGTCTAAATATGTAAAAAGCATGCACCTCGATCATTCGAAGGTTCGCAGTGCTCTGCGCATGCCCAAAGCAGTTATCCACTGCACTTTCAATCGACTATGTAAACAACGTACTTGCACCTCTGAAAGGGTTTCAGTTTACGCGTGCAGACTCGCAACCTTCTGTCAAAAACTAATTAGACTTTTTATCCGGGGCTGTGTTTGCAACTGCACGGTTTTAAGTCACAGGGTTGACGTTCATGCTGGTCCTTCTCGTTTGTCACAGTGCTTCTTTGCACACGCTCTCAAATTTCTCTTTGAACAAATAATCTTTCTGCATTCATTGCAATGCCTCGTCGCATGCACACATTCCAAGACAAATCATCTCCCTTCGTCCGTGAGGTCCTTTTCCAAACACAAGCTAAGCCTGCATTGCGCGCGCCTCACAATGGAGGCACTTTGCATATCACTGCGCATGCGCCGCGACACAATTATAAACCGGAAATGAGTGACGAATTGCCATTGCTGTGTAAGCGCCCCCAATTCGGAAGGCAACGGGTAAAGGAGCGTGGTAGGATAGTGGAGCCATTTCTCTATTTACAAAAACATTAGTTTGGAGACGGGGATTGAGAAAGTTATCTTTAAACTAATATCGCTCGCCAGTAATTCCGAGCGGAACACAGCAGACTGCAGTATAAAAATATGAATGGTGACTAGATCGGGAGCAGACGACACAGAGAGAACATTCGCGTTTGAATATTAAAACGTTAGGTCTCCTGATTTCTGCTAGTAGGCTCTTTAAATAACTTATCGCCTGACAAAAATATTGCAGTGGATATTTACACTGTGTTTAGTGGCGAGCAGAGTGGGTGATGAACTAAGTATGACTTGGAGATCCGATGTGTAGAAGTACAGAACTTCTGCGAAAACGAACGCTAGTGAGCGAGAATTGCGTTGAACGCTTGCCGTGAAATTCATGGCAGGACAAGTGACCATCAGCATACAGATCTGGAAAACGGGGACTTGGTCGTTGCAGGTTTGACATGGTGCCGGTCTTTCGGCTTCCACAAGCACAGCGAGGCGTGTCTGCTGTACGGGCACCTGGTGGAGTACATCTGCAACGGCACAAGTGCACCAGGGACGCGCTATTACTGGCCCAGGAGAAGCTGCCCTACTCATCTGGGCTACAGTCTGAATGGCGAGGTGTGCTGGCGGCTGCCGGGTACGGCAAACACAGACTGGCACAATGCCAGGAGTTTATGTCGCTCTCAAGAGGCCCTTCTCTTTGTCGCGGACTCCCCACAAGCCCTGAGTATTCTCACCTCGATCTCACCATATACACTCTGGATCGGAGCCAACGATTTCTGCTCCAATGGTGAGTTACATTTTCGGCTGGAAAGAAAGTGCTGTGTCCTACGGGTCAACCCTGTCATTGGGCAATCTCTGTTGGGTTTCTGTCAAACTCTCTTCATTAGTCTGTATCAGACTCTCAGAAAGATCTTCGGTATTACCGTGGGTTCCAGATGAAGTGGAGGGTATCTTGCACAGTTGCCGTGGGTCAAATGTCAATGCTGGATAATCTTTTGAGGTCTCTCTCTCTCGTGCACAGTCTGCGTGGCTAAGCCTGTGTAGAGCTGTACTGAGTTGTCTGTGTTGTCCATGTTAAGCCGTGTTTTGTCTGATGAGAGTTGATTTGGACTGACCGCCTATTGTGTTGTCTGCGTTGAGCTGTGTTGAGTTGCCTGTGTAGAGTCGTGATGGACTGGGACAATATAGTTCACCCGGCGTTATGGTCTCAGAGGGAGCGGCCATCACATGAGATCAAGGAGATAGGGCAGTAATTAGACATCGTCTTTCGAAATACGCACCGCCTGCCGAGCACCTGATTGCATCAGAATCCAGGGATAAGGTTCTCGCAGCAGAAAGATGGTATATTCTTTGTGTTTTCTGCTCATAATTTCTGCAGGCAACTTGGTCTGCCCAAGAGAGAGACCACCTTTCTCAGGAATATGACTGAGGCAGCAGAGGAGGCATCCCGCATGCTTTGGTTGGGAGGAACACTGGGGAGGAGGATCCCTGCGGGAGCACCGAAGAACACTTCGTGAGGAATGACAGAACAGTCAACGAGCGTGGCTGACCGGGCTTCTTTTGTTTGGTCGTTTGGCACTGTGTTGGGCTGTGCTGAGCTGTCTGTGCAGAGGTGTGTTGGAGTGACTCTTGCCTTGTCTGTGTTGGGCTGTGTTGAGCTGTCTGTCTGGGAGGGAAGAGAGGGGCGGGAAGGAGGAGGGGGCGGGAGGGAGGGATGAGGGGGGCGAGAGGGAGGAGGAGGGGGGCGGGAGTGAGGAGGAGGAGGAGGGATGGAGGGAGGAGGAGGAGGGTGGGATGGAGGGAGGAGGAGGAGGGGGGATGGAGAGAGGAGGAGGAGGGGGATGGAAGGAGGAGGAGGAAGGTGAGGGATGGAGGGAGGATGAGGAAGGAGGGATGGAATGAGGAGGATGGAGGGAGGAGGAGGAAGGTGAGGGATGGAGGGAGGAGGAGGAAGGTGAGGGATGGAGGGAGGATGAGGAAGGTGAGGGATGGAGAGAGGAGGAGGAAGGTGAGGGATGGAGGGAGGAGGAGGAAGGGGAGGGATGGAGGGAGGAGGAGGAAGGTGATGGATGGAGAGGAGGAGGAGGAGGGGAGATGGGAGGAGGAGGAAGGTGAGGGATGGAGGGAGGAGGAGGAAGGTGAGGGATGGAGGGAGGAGGAGGAAGGTGAGGGATGGAGGGAGGAGGAGGAAGGTGAGGGATGGAGGGAGGAGGAGGAAGGGAGGGATGGAGGGAGGAGGAGGAGAGGGGGTGGAGGGAGGAGGACGAGTACGAGGAGGACGACGACAAGAAGGACGACGACATGGAGGACGAGGACGAGGTGGACGACGAGGAGGAGGAGGAGGACGAGGAGGAGGAGGAGGAAGAGGAGGAGGAGGAGGAGGAGGAGGAGGAGGAGGAGGAGGAAGAGGAGGAGGAGGAGGAGGAGGAGGAGGAGGAAGAGGAGGAGGAGGAGGAGGAGGAGGAGGAGGAGGAGGAGGAGGAGGAGGAGGAGGAGGAGGAGGAGGAGGAAGAGGAGGAGGAGGAGGAGGAGGAGGAGGAGGAGGAGGAGGAGGAGGAGGAGGAGGAGAGGAGAAGGAGGAGGAGGAGGAGGAGGAGGAGGAGGAGGAGGAGGAGGAGGAGGACGAGGAGGAGGAGGAGGACGAGGAGGAGGAGGACGAGGACGAGGACGAGGAGGAGGAGGAGGAGGAGGAGGAGGAGGAGGAGGAGGAGGAGGAGGAGGAGGAGGAGGAGGAGGAGGAGGACGAGGAGGAGGAGGAGGAGGACTGGTGAGGTGATGATACCAGTGCTTCCACAGCTCTTGCTAGGGAGGTAGTGACAATTCACACTGATGTCTTGCTCTCTGCAGGTGACTACCGATGGGTGACGGGCGCACCTGTGACAGAGAACTGGCTGGCCACGGAGCCCAGTCCACTGGAGGGCCACGACTGTGTAGAAAAGGACAACGCCGGGAAGTTTCAGAATGTGCCCTGCAACACAGTGGTAGCTGGCTTCGTGTGCCAGGTGCCGCTGTGACAGCCGACTGCAGGACACGGCTCCCGCAGACTGCAAATCTTCAGGCTACTTGAAGTTTCAGAGTGGGACAGTTCTCTCAGCCTCAAATTCCTACAGTTTTGGTCCGTTTAGTTGTTTGATACTCACTTTAATGTGGGTAAGGTTTTTACTCTAAATATGTCGACGAAATGCTTGACAGTTTTTGCTACGTCACCATTTAGCACTTGATTTGAAAAAATCCTGGGTGTATTTCTGATTTTGCTCACAACAGCACTCAAAGCACTTCCTCCTATATATCACGTCGTCACGCCTGCATCTCAGATACCTTGGATGGCCACTTCTTTAAGACGCATATCGTATCCACTCTATATATCTTTTGAACATTAACAGGTCAATCCATTTCTAAAGTTCTCTACGAGGTAATTCTCTGGGCTGACTCACTTCCGTCAGGGTTCGAGTATCCAACTTGCATAAAGGCCGAGTTCTCCATACGGCATTTACAACCTCCCTCCACCCCCCGTCACCCACCCCTACCCCCTGCCCCCCATCCTCTCCACCTTCCTCCACCAATGGAACCCGCTCCATCGAGTTTTGGCGGCCTGTTCCCGTAGTTCATCCACGGGCGGTACATGCCTCAAGTCGCACCTAATCCCTGGCTGAGTGCTCTTCAACGATTTAAGAAGTTGCAATCGTTGCGTGCTACCATCAGCACTCTTCTGATCGCAAAACCATAGTCGGTCCTACCTGATAATTCACTTTGCGCTAAGCAGTGAGGCAGTGTAGCGTGGAAAATAGTAACCCGTGGAAAACAGTGACGGAAGTCATCGCAGAGTTATCTGCGAGGGATTTTCTGAAAATTCAACTCTAAAAAGAGACGGCACCCGCCACTCCGCCTGACTGACTTGGCACGCCCGGGGAATTATGCTAAGATCCGGCCGCGTAAATATATCTGCGTTTTGTGACAAACGTCTTGCTCGGCGGTACTGTACTCCATGCACCTTAACGGTGCGCGTGATTCGGGTGTAATCTTAAGCTAAACGACGTTTATTGGCGCTGCTGAAATGGTCGAAGTCGGAAACAGTCGCAACGTCGTTTAGCTTAAGATTACACCCGAATCACGCGCACCGTTAAGGTGCATGGAGTACAGTACCGCCGAGCAAGACGTTTGTCACAAAACGCAGATATATTAACGCGGCCGGATCTTAGCATAACTCCCCGGGCGTGCCAAGTCAGTCAACGGTCGCGTTTTATAAAACCAGACTACAAACAGACTACAGGGAGGTGACTCCCATATTATTTCCGGCAGGGGAGACGGCTTTACACGGGGAAAAACTTTTTTGAACGCTACATCATGTGTTAAACTACACAAATGCACCAAAACCTCGTAAAGCAACTAATGTGTCGTTTGTCGGAATATATTCCATGCGAAGAACAGGTGCAGGAGCGGTAAATTGCATAAAGCACGTCCCTCGCAGATAACTCTGCGATGACTTCCGTCACTGTTTTCCACGGGTTACTATTTTCCACGCTACAGGCAGACTTCTACAGCCACTAGATCGAAACGTTCTCGGCGCGTTCGTTAGTCGGGCAACACCAGCCAGCGCTCATAACTTTTTCATGCTGATTTCGGCGATGACAAGTTTCATATGCTTTGGGGATGCAGGAAATGTACAATAGAACATCTGCGCTGAACAGAATGGACTTTAAAGTAGAATATTCGCCTCTGGTTTGCGACTTTTGAGTTTATCGATTTTGTACGGAGCAAATGAAAATTTCACGAGGAGAAGAGGAAGAAACCACTCATACACCATTTCCCCAACACTCAAAGATGTGAGGTGATTTTTTTTCCTCCGTGATCGAATCGAACATTGGTGTGCTACGGGGATGACACGTGATGCAGGTGGACAAGTCCAGGCTTGAATTCGACGCGAGTTCCTGCTCCTTGCAGCGCGAATGTACAACAGGAGCTCGAGAGATGTGCCGCCTTGCACACACGCAGCTGCAGGCCAATTTTGCCTCCTGAACGTTTTCGCAGCATAGGGACAGAAAACACTGTCGCTCAAGACTCCTTCCCACAGAGAGAATTCCACAACCTTACCATCTCCTGCTTTCTGGGACGAGAGAGTGATTTTGTTCCCACGTACTTTACAGCCGCGTTGTGCGTACTGCTGCCAACATTTTGATCGGGGATGTCCCAGAGAGAACGGGAGCTTACAGAGAGAGGAAAATCTTCAGCGCGATTCACTCGACTGCTGTGGAAAGACATCGCGATACATCCTCTTTTTCATTCGCATCAAGAGAGGTACTCTTGTGTAACTTGCCCGAAGAAATACATTATCATCGATTGACTCAAAACACTCTGGCAGACATGCTGATATTCAAGATTCATGTTACAGGATACAAAAAACAACAGCCATCTTCGTGTAACAGGTATTTGCTGAATGACTTTCGTCTGACCAAAGATAGTGTCTTTGGTCTGGCGTAGACGAAGACGATCGTCCGATAGATTTCGCGCCATCGTTATCCGTGGAATCTGCTTGTTTCTCAGCGATAACTTCAACCGCGGTGTATAACTGTTGCGAAAGGAAAATCAGTTGCCCATCAGATCTCCTGAAGTCAGCTGATCATCGCCAACAGTTCGTCTGCTGTTTGTCAAGCTTCCTGGGAAAGACAATGCGGCTTGCAACCTCGGGTCAAGCGTGCAAAGTCAACGTTCTCCGTGGTCAAGCGTCCCAAAACGAACCCACAACTGATTTTGCGCCTATCGTACAGAACTCCCGTCTTTTGAAAGAGTATTTTTTGTGAAAGAGGCCGTGCTCTTCAACATCTGGAGAGAGTGCAGATAGTTTGTTCCTATTTGAACAGCCGTGCTTTCATTTGAGTTCAGGGAATACTTTTCCAGGGCTGACAACAAGGGACAAAGACTGCTGAAAGCGGTGACCAAGTCCGCTGCCGATACTCGCCCCAAACTTCACCACCACTCTTCTAAGAAATCATTCAGGTAAGTAGAAACCAGCTTGTAGAGATAACTGACAAATGAACCCACGAATGCACGATCAAATGAATCCGTGAATAAGTAATTAAACGACCACTATCTTGAGCGATTGAATGAATGGTTTGTGAAATATAACTTGCGAGTGAATAAACACTCACATGACGAGAAAAGGAAAGAGTAAATGATGGATTGGTTTACGTGTTGACAGTCCTCGGGACTTTTTTTAACACTGAGCGTGCTTGCATGTAATGAGTGCGAGGTCAAGCGTTTAAGTGTGGTGGCGCTGTGTGTGTGTATGTGTGCGTTCAAATGTGTGCCTCCGTGAGTGATTGGTGCGTGAGCGTTTCGCGTGCATTCACAAGTTGCTAATGCAGCGATTAATCCAGCGGAGAATAGACGGGGCAAAATCAGGACGTTAGCCGGAACAAACAAGGGCCTCCAAGTAATTATCCTGTTGTTCTGTTGTTTGATTCTAGAGCGTTTCGATTTTAGCTTTCTTACAATAATCCTATTTGGGGGATCATTTTATTTACCACTTCCTTTGCTCTTCTGGTCACCGGTCTTCTGTGCATGTGTCTGCATCATCTGGACTCCCTCGGGAACTTTCGGCCTGATTGATGGCGTCAGTCCATACAGGAATGCCGTCCTTGCATTAAAGCGAGTTTTCCCCTGTGGTTGGAAGAGATTAAGGCGTCTTGCCGGCGGTGGTTGATCGAGAGCCAGCAGGATGGAACTTAGCATTTGGTGGACGAAATTCAAGTCCTATTTCAGACACACAGAGGCATTCTCCACGGGAGTCTTCCTGAAGAGCTGGGCGTGATCTCTCTTGCGTCTTGATCAGAATATCGGTCTAATAAGCATTAAAAGCGTGACAACTGTTCATGAAGAATCACTATTTACCGCTAATATTAATGACAGAAAAACGCTTCAGCAGGAAAAAACGCCGGAAGCCATTTTCTTCACACGGCACCATGCATAAGAGAAGCACAGTTATTCAGAAGCTGTTATTTCACGCACAATTATGGTGACTCTTTTTGTACACAAGTAGATAAGGCAATATCGACGTGACGTGAGCGTAAGCAACTAGATGCTGCCATCTTCCAGGGCAAGGACCGCGTCCTTCCACAGTTTTTACACGACCTTCGGTCAAAGATCTGACAGAAATAGGAACGCATGTTGTCCAAGACAACAGCAGATTGGCTTGCAGAAAGAGAAAGTAACAGCTGAGTTGTCATGAAGAATAGAGGCAACTCTGCTTGCTTTCCTTTCTATTGCTCGCGCTGGGCACAAACACAATGTCTGCTGAGAGAACGGTCACTGTGGCGGGCGTGGTTTGAAGCGAAATACCGTCTGTTTTAGCAACTGTCCATAACTAATGAAGTATTGTGTAAACTGCCTAACCCGGCGCCAAGGAAAAGAGGAACGTAGACAACCCGCTGGTGGCTTATTGTCATGTTCCACGAAGACAACGCATTTAAAAGGGTGGAAGAAAGAGAAGCACTTCGCCCTCTCTATATGACAAATGGTCGTCATGACGCCAATGTAACAAATATATTTCTTTTGTTTTAATTTCTATATGAATAGAAAGCATTGAAACAGGAAGGGATCTTGCAAGAATAATGGTTTCGCGAGAGCTCGTCTACGACCAAGTTTGCCTTCTCCTACATCAGAGGCATTGCACGACATTCTTTTGCATTTCTTCAAGAGGGTGAATGTGAAATGTGCGCTCGAAATCACGGGGACGTGAATGGTGATAAGTGTAACGGCGTACGAGAGGGGAAAATGTCACAAAATCCGGTCTGCCAGTGAGAAAGCTGCTACAGAGAACTTGGTCTGAGTCAAGCCAATCCCTTCATCCAAGTCAGCGCTACTTGGAGATCGCAGTGTGGAGAGCAATGGCGCGCTGAGTGTGTTGTCTGATCAAATATTGCTCCGATACCGGAAGGCAAAACATTCGGCACGTGAGAACTAGATGTCTGTAGGGCAGATTTTTTGCATCAAGTTGGGCCACAAGAAAGAAAACACGCGTAATGACAACATACTTCCGCCACGGTTGTTATCTTTCCCTCAGACCAAATTCTTGAAAATCCACAAGCATGAGAGGGAGATGATGCAGCAATCCATTAACACGACAGAAAATTATTGAGCTGTTACCGTCGGGCATATCCCTGGGGCAAGGAGGGCGGTCTGAAGTAAACAGCGAAGAGCAAATCGACCAGCAAGACGCGCGGTCCTATGGAAAGTCTTGTCTCAGAGGCGGTGCCTTTGAAGATCTCAAGTGGTCTGTCCCTAGATTTAAGTCGCTCCTCTCGCACGGTCCGCACCGTCAGCCAGCCGCTGCAGAGAAGGCTGGACTTGACTTGCAGGCAACGTCCTCTGGACGAATTTGACAGTTGCTCTCAAGATTCGGAGAGAAGGTAAGCGGATAGAGGGTACGGTACATTCTTTCTTCTTTTTGCACGCGTACCTAAAGGTGATGACATTATTGGAGGTGTTCTGTTCTCCTAACGTTCTCGGGAGAAGAAGTAACTTGACGGATACTTTTTATGTTACTCGATGTTATTATTGTTATTAATATCATTTCACTTGAGGGAAGAAAAAGAAAGTTTGCTATGATTAGGAAAACTGACGCTCGATAAAATAACTTTGTCTTTTAGAGCTACAAAATGTAAAAAGTCTGCCATGGGGTTTACATTCTATCAAGTTATTACAATCCTTTACACACAAAAATGTCGAAAAGATGTATTTAGGGTCGCTGCATTTCAAGTCTTGACCAGAAACATGTTACTGTCATTATATACTTTTCTGCGACGGGACTTGATATCCAGTCATCTGCACATATGTAATTGAACGTTTACCCCTCGGTACGATCCTGAAAGTGTGGAGTTTATTCTTATCATCTACCCGCTTGATGTCAACGTTTCCAATGTCCCCGAGGATTGCACTTATCCGATCTACATGTAATTATAATTGGAAAGATTTAAAAAAGCAATCGTTTAAAAAAAAGGGTTTTAAAAGTACATCGTATATAGTAATCCTAACTTAATTTTAAAGTCATATTTAATTGATCAAATATAAAAATTATAGGACACCGAATGCATCAGTTCATGGAAAAAATTCTTCGCTAATTCCTTTTGGGGATGATTTTTTGAGAAAAAAAAAGACTGATCCTGGTCTATCGTGGAGAATTCCCAATATCTATTCCAGCAAAAACCAAGCTGTATTCTTAAGTTTCTCGCAGATGCCGTAATAAACAAATGTTTGATGTTGAAAAAGAAAACTTCCAAACTTCGAAGAGAAAAGAAATCATGTGAGTTGCACAGGTCGATATGGACATGACCGAGAGCGCGTACGCATCAATGTTCTGTGTTCTGATAGGACTGTGCACTCCTCAACTCCTCGACAAATAATGTTAGTGTGAGATGAAGAAAATCATCACCGCTTAACTCGCATTGCTTCTCCCCACCTAGGAGTAAAACCGGGTACCTGTGAGGGCAATGTTGGCAAAACGTAGTGCGATTAACCCTTGTATGCGGCCAAGCGCCAGCATCGGGTTGGAATACTCCCCAGGGAGCGGAGTTGGTGCTGGTACCTGACTGTGTGCGTCTTAAATGTCTGTCACTATGTTTGTTGTGAGGGACCAGTGAGGATTGTTCAAGATGCCCAGTGATCAGGGGGTAAAGTGTAAAGCAGTTTGAGACCCAGACAAGGGTGTAAGTCGCTATATAAAATCACACCTTTACCTTTTTTATCTGCGTATCGCGGCACAAGTGTATAGGTGGCATTATTAATTAAGTGATCTCAAGTGTAAAATGGACAAGAAGGGATGGGCTGATGTGACAAATCATTAAACCACCACTGAAAGAAAGGCAAGATATTTTGTATTGCCAATACTGATCGAGATGACACGGCATTGTTTTCTCTCATTACAATCTCTCTCTCTCTCTCTCTCTCTCTCTCTCTCTCTCTCTCTATCTATCTATCTCTCTCTATATCTCTCTCTATATCTCTCTCTCTCTCTCTCAAAGAAACGAATTCCCCAATGTGTAGAGATAAAATAAATTATGACTCCTAGCTAGAAAAGAAAGAGTGCAAGATTAATGCGATATCGACATGGATATGCTGCCTAAATGCAACGGTGTAGCAGGCATCGGGTTCCTTTTTCAAATCTAACGTGTTCCATAGCAGCTTCTACGACTCACAGTGGCACTTGCCGATGTCAGTCAAAAACGTTGGATTGGTTTTAAGGAGTTGGCACCCGCAGACCTGACAGGAGAAGCCCGTGAACGTCTTCCTCGGACTCTCTCGACGAGGTGTGTCTCTTTAATGGCATGACTGAGATTTTGAGCAGTGTTTCTCTATATAGACAGCTGCCATACTAGCAGTTGACTTTATTGAAAATGAATAGACACTGGAACGCTTGAATCAACCTTATTTTTGTTTCCTTCTCACATCGTTCCTTAGTTTGACTATTCATTCATTCGAAAATCTAGTTTGGATCACTAAGTGCAGACAGACGATAACTTTTGTATCGTTGTTTACCTTGGACAGACGCTCATCAATCAACGCAGAGTTTTCCGGATTCACTGTTGTTATCCTTAATGACATTGCGGGTCATAAGAAAACAACATCCAGATGTTTAAGAAATGTAGTGTTTTATGTAACATCAACACCATGTTTGATATGAACACGCCTTGCCTATGGGTGTGCGTAAATTATTTTCTGTGAGGCAGACAACCCGTCGAAAGAAGACTCCCCCACTATGAGTATGAGTGAAAGTTTTCTCGTCATGCATTTTTGGATTTTGTTCCTTCTGCTCATGCTACGTGACGATTTGACAATCGCGACAATGAAATAAAGTCGTTTGCGAGTCAATGCCGTACGCGTATAGGCATTGCAAATTACTGACGACTGTAGTGAATATATTTGATACATTTGCGCTTCCAAACACAATTACACACTTACATTGGGCGAACTGCATATACGTCTGCGTTTATACACAAACACAATCACCTATATTCATGCACAATTACACAAACACACACACACACATACACACACATACACACACACACACATAAACGCACATAAATACTCACACACATACATACACACGCACACACACATACACACACACACACACATTCACATGCACCTAAAAAATAATACAACAGTCGACTGCATTCCTCTGTTGGACTATTCGGGATATTGAAGTCTACGTATAAATCCGGCAAAGCTACCCTCCCCATACATTCAAGCTTATGAAACTAAACTCAAAAACAAAGTTATTACAAACACACACGCGCGCGCGAGCACACACACACACACACACACACACACACACACACACACACACAAACACTCGCATATATTAACCCGCGCTTGCGGGCACAGATCACAGACACACATGTAAGCACGTGTGCAGACACATGCACGCTTGAACCCGTGCCAACAAATGTCACACACACATGCGCATGCGCTCACGCATGACGCAACGCAAAGCACACACTCTCACTCGCGCAAAATACACATGCATGTACAGAAATGAGCATACGCGCATGCGCAAAGACACATACACACATTTAGAGACACGCACGAGATACCTCCATGAGTAGCAGAGGAAACGATGTTTTAGCTACGTAGCTATGAATACTGTTCTGTATCGTGACTAGAAGTCTAGAGCAGTATATCAGAGGCAAGGTCTTCATTAAGCCCTTTATGCTGCAGAGTCTCGGGGCCTGACTGTGGGGTGGCAGCGATGGGGGTCCTTGCTGCGCCGCTCTTGTTTCTCCTCGTGTTGGTCCTGGCCACGATGGAGGGCAGTGCCTCTCTCCTACAGAGCTCATGGCGCCAAGCCTTTGTGGTGGACGTAGCCATCCCTGGATCCATCACGTCCTTGACCTCTGCCAACACCCTCGCCTGCGGTATGGCCTGCATGCACCAATCAGGATGCAGAGCTTTTGGCATCAACAGCGGCAGCGCCACCTGTCTTCTGTACAACCATCTTGTGGAGTACACCACCACCGGCACGGCCGCCCCTGAGACACGCTACTTCTGGTTTCTGTCCCCACGCTGCCCCACGGAGCAGGGCTACAGCCTGGTGGCGGGCTACAACGTCTGCTTGGCCAAGAAAAGCAGGACCCATTTCAACAACTCCAAGGCGTTATGCTCCACGCAGGGGGCTCACCTCTACTTTGCGAACACAGCCAGAAAGATAGAAGCGCTGGAGACCTGGGCTGCCGCAGCTGTCCCCAGTCCCGGCGCGCTGTGGATGGGAGCTTGGGACAAAGACCGGACAAGTAGGCATTTCTTCCTTGTCTCCTCCGGCTCCTCTTCCTCCAGTCAGTGCTGTTAGACTCCATTGCAATGTTGCTCATTTATAGATTTGCCTGCCTGCCTGCCTGCCTGCCTGCCTGCCTGCCTGCCTGCCTGCCTGTCTGTCTGTCTGTCTGTCTGTCTGTCTGTCTCTGTGTCCGTTCGTCCGTCCGTCCGTCCGACTGTCTGTCTGTCTGTCTGTCTGTCTGTCTGTCTGTCTGTCTGTCTGTCTGTCTGTCTGTCTGTCTGTCTGTCTGTCTGTCTGTCTGTCTGTCTATCTTTCTCTCTGTGTCTGTCTGTCTGTCTGTCTGTCTGTCTGTCTGTCTGCCTGTCTGTGTGTCTGTCTGTCTGTCTGTCTGTCTGCCTGTCTGTGTGTCTGTCTGTCTGTCTGTCTCTGTGTCCGTTCGTCCGTTCGTCCGTCCGTCCGACTGTCTGTCTGTCTGTCTGTCTGTCTGTCTGTCTGTCTGTCTGTCTGTCTGTCTGTCTGTCTGTCTGTCTGTCTGCCTGTCTGTCTGCCTGTCTGTCTGTCTATCTTTCTCTCTGTGTCTGTCTGTCTGTGTGTCTGCCCGTCCGTCCGTCTCTGTCTATCTGTCTGTGTGTCTGTGTCTGTCTGTGTGTCTGTCTGTGTCTGTCTGTGTGTCTGTCTGTGTCTGTCTGTGTCTGTCTGTGTGTCTGTCTGTGTGTTTGTGTGTCTGTCTGTCCGTCCGTTTCTCTGTCTGTTTGTCTTTTTGTGTGTCTGTCGTTTCGTCTGTGTGTTTGTGTGTGAGTCTGTTTGTGTTTGTGTGTGTGTGTGTGTGTGTGTGTGTGTGTGTGTGTGTCTGTGTGTGTGTGTGTGTGTGTGTATGTGTCTGTGTGTGTGTGCTTCTGTCTGCATGCCTGTCTGTTTGTGTAACGGTTTATCTTCCAACATTTCTGTTCATATGGCTATCCATCGTTTGATTATTTATTTGGTGGGATAATTTGGCGTGATCTCAGGCAGTGGTTTTTCCTGGCTTCCCAGACGACTGGCGCTGGTTGGACGGCAACGCTGTGACGGTCTGGTCTGGAGGAATGCCCAGTGGTGTGGAGGTCTGCATGTACTTTTACCTCGCCAGCAACCCTCATCTCATGGACGCCTCCTGCGGCATTGGATACGCAATATCCGCATTGTGTGAAATTCCACTCATCTAGGCCATCTGTTCTGTCAACTTCCTCATCTTGCTCTCAGTCGACTCCCGCTCACTAATACCACCGCAGGCAGGGTACCCGTGGTTCTATCCGCCTCCACGCCATTTGAAGTGCTCCACCATGAACAGCATGATCACTACTTGATTAATTATCTTATTCCACTAGCATCAGCTCCTTAACTGCTTCTTTTGTTACAACCACTACCGCGACAACCACCGCCACCACCGCCTTAACACAACTACTTCAACAAACCACCGCCACAACCATCGCCATCACCACACTTGCGACCAAAAGCATCACTGTATCTGGCGCCGACACCTCCTCGCCACACCACCACCACCACCACCACCACCACCACCACCACCACCACCACATGAACAACATAAGGCACCAACAGCAATGTTATCGTAACTACGAGTAATATCGTCCCCAACCCCACCACCAGTACATCGCTTGCGCTGCTGCAAGCGTGCACGACGACAGTACTATCATCACCATCACCACCACCAGGTCCTCTTACCGTCCGGGCACACTGACCGACTACACATCAGTGGTGGACGCTTTCCAATGCAACCACCGCCAGAACGGGTTCACAGCCACCAAGCAGGCGATACAAAGTATACATTCTTTCATGCTGCCCAGCTGCACTCTTTTAGAAAGTTTTCTCCAAACCACTTTGGCTCCATTGTTCAAGTCACCTAAACTCCATTCGTTTTTTTCTCTTTTACCGCCAAGAGGATATGCGTGGACGCAGAAAAATAGGTGAAAATTGTTACTTTCCCTTAGCTCCGTTTACACATTTCCAAATGTTTGGTCAGGGCAATCTGTATAAGCACAATCTATTGTTTCCACTGTGCTCAGTTAGGACAATCTGTATAAGCACAATCTACTGTTTCCACTGTGCTCAGTCAGGACAATCTGTATAAGCACAATCTATTGTTTCCACTGTGCTCAGTCAGGACAATCTGTATAAGCACAATCTACTGTTTCCACTGTGCTCAGTCAGGACAATCTGTATAAGCACAATCTACTGTTTCCACTGTGCTCAGTCAGGACAATCTGTATAAGCACAATCTATTGTTTCCACTGTGCTCAGTCAGGGCAATCTGTATAAGCACAATCTATTGTTTCCACTGTGCTCAGTTAGGACAATCTGCATAAGCACAATCTACTGTTTCCACTGTGCTTAGTTAGGACAATCTGCATAAGCACAATCTACTGTTTCCACTATGCTCAGTCAGGGCAATCTGTATAAGCACAATCTACTGTTTTCACTGTGCTCAGTCAGGACAATCTGTATTAGCACAATATACTGTTTTCACTGTGGTCAGTTAGGACAATCTGCATAAGCACAATCTACTGTTTTCACTGTGGTCAGTTAGGACAATCTGTATAAGCACAATCTACTGTTTCCACTGTGCTCAGTCAGGACAATCTGTATAAGCACAATCTACTGTTTCCACTGTGCTCAGTTAGGGCAATCCGTATAAGCACAGATAGTCATTAAACTAAACATGTTTTGGGTCGGTACATGTCTAAACTGTTCAGAATTACAAAGCTCACGCATGAAAATGGTCGGCAGATTTACACAATGTCTGTGACATTTAGTCCTAACCTGTTTTGCTTGGATGCCCTGAAAAATTACAAACAGTTTTGCATTTGTTAAACATTTATCAGTCTGTAAACAAAACTGTTGCTCTTTCAGAGTTCGAAATAAGTTGTTTTCGTCATCAAATGCAATAAAGGAAACAATAGATCATGTCGTCGGAAATGTTCTTGCAAATTCCCTGTAGATGTTCAACAACTTTCTCTCCGTGCATGACACATTCTATGCCGTGGATGTATCTATCTTTTTCCTGGTGAAAGTGCTAAGATGGGACCTTGTAAACACAATTCGGTACGAGTCCATACGTGTTGTCGACAAAAAGACATTTATTTAAGGAACAAAGAGAGGAAAAAGCTTGCACTGTTTCCATGCTTAGTGTATCACTTATGTAAACTCATAAGTCTGAGTTTTTTTCATACTCCACAAAATCGACTCGATGAAATGTACACTCACAGTCGTGTCGATCTTTTGGAAACGTTTTAATCTTGTAGTATGTAACGCTTTTGGTCATACAGCAGTCTAGAGCAAATGAGTCAGTTTTAACAAATAACGTGCACATTCTTGGCAGCACACGCGGGCTTCGCTGACTCATCTCTCGGGTGTTTTCAAGGTTTACTGACAAAATGTAATCGTGGTCATCTTCTCAGGCACACAAAGCTGCCAATGGACTTAAGTTGAGTGGTTTGTTTTGTTGTAATTTGTTTTTCTTTTGTTTTGCTTAACTGAATTAACTGTCTGCTGTTTTGCTTTTGGCAGCTTGCTATTTGAGAAAATTCAGGGGAGGTAATTCAATACTACTTGCTAAGTAGGACTCTGCTATGAGCACGTCTGCCGGAAGTTCTTACAGACTTTTAGTATGCCTTAGAGAAAGCCAAGATACTTTTGGCAGCTTGCTATTTGAGAAAATGTAAGGGAGGTAATCAATCCTACTTGCTAAGTAGGACTCTGCTATGAGCACTTCTGCCGGAAGTTCTTGCAGACTCTTAGTATGCCTTACAGCAAGCTGCAGATTCAGACGACTCAACTGAAGAGCAGTGAAAAGAAACAAAACCTAAACTCTCTCGTGTGGAACTCGAAAATGAGACTTCCACATTTTGGCACAACCACACATGCAGTGCACACATTAAAGACAACACCAAAGTGTAAAAGGCAGTTTGGGTACGAATCCTTAGCTGACCACACGAAAATAAATCACTCTTACAATTAACACACTCATTTGCTTGCTCACTCACTCCTTTCATGTCTAAGGGCCACCCCAATTTTGCAAAATGTTAACTGCAGCAGTCATCTTCACCGCAGTCTCAACGACTATAGCCACAGTAGTTGTGCTTCCCCAGTCAAAAGTGAGAAGCAAACGTGTAAGAATGGGGAAATGTGATTGTTGATACTCATTTAGATAAGGAAATATTTACATTACTGTGTCAGGAATGGCTTCTGCCTATTACAAATATTTACTCCCCCTAAACAATGAGACGATCTGAATCCTTACTCTGACTGCAAATGAAATGCTGCTATTGACACTAAACGTAGATATACATGTATCTACATTGGTACACCTTTAGTAGAGTACAGGTTAAACACTTATTAGTGTGTCTGGTACTTACATTATTGAATAGCGTTTGGTTGTAACGAGATCGTGTGCCTTGTTACGAGGGCTATATGACAATTTGTTTGTAAACAAAAGTCCTTTTGGATCTTTTCGTATAATTTTCTTTTCTTGTAATGTAAAAATGTAAATAAACGTTATACAGTGACATCAATTGATCAACATTTCATTTTTGTTATTTTTCCGATAATAACTTTCTGTAACCATTCTTATCGTGCAAAATTCACAGCCTCTATGTCCTCTTGAAAGTGTATGTTTTTTTCCGCGCCTAATCTGCTCTGTTCAGTGGTATCTTCGTCGCGAGTAGGAAGATAGTCATCTAAGAAGCAAAGCACACTGACATAAAAAGCATTTCGAAAATCCCATTGGTTTTCGGTCCTATGTAAACCTATAGCATGAGTCTGCCAAACAAAATAGTGAGAAAACACATGACTGTTAAATGTTATGTATAGCATGCATCATTTCCTCTGACATCTGCATATCGGAACTGTTTGACAGGACAGACACTGACCACTTTGCAAACCATAAGTTCTGTATTAGTTAATGTTTACAAATCATGAGTTTCCTTGGGAAATAGTGCAGAGAAAGTCAAATGCAATCAGCCCCACACAATGTTTGCCTGGAAGTTTTGCACGAAGTAAGTAATGTTCCCACACACAGCCCAAGCCACAAGACTAGTTTACACGTGTCTGGAGTTGCTGTTGATGCAGCATAGCTGTTTCTTGGCACGTAAAGCAAAGGCTTGCTACCTTTCTAAATGACGAAAACCTGTTTGTTTACATTTCTGTGTGTTGTATACTTGATTCTTACTGGGCATAGGCTATGCACTGGATAGTCAGATTGTTGTTTCCCCACCCAAGGAGTTCGTAGTATAAACCTGATCGATGTTATGCACATTTGGCTTAGGCAGGCCTGCTTAGATGGCTGGCAGTGCCAACTAAATTATCAGGAGAGACGGTGTCGAGCCCTGGGCCCGTATTCACAACGGCGATTTATCGGCGATTTATTTTAACTCCGATTTATCTCTAAACTCAGACAATTCCAACTGCCTGTTCCGCTCTCCCTTGGCTGGAAACCAGTATATATAGCAAAGCGCAACCTAGGATCCTCTGACGAGCGTACCTTATCTAACCGATCAAGATAACGCGGGGCTAGGGGATAAATCGAGTGTTAAAATGATAAATCGCCGTTGTGAATACGGGCCCTGCAGAGGAAAGGTCAGGAGGAAAGCTGTGCTGTGTGCTTGTTGTCTCCAAGGCTGTGACGCTGCGGGCGGCAGACTGAATCATGATGATGATGATGGTGATGATGATGATGATGATGATGATGATGATGATGATGAAGGTGATGATGATGGTGATGGTGATGGTGATGGTGATGGTCGTGGTGATGGTCGTGATGATGGTGGTGGTTATTGTGATGGTGGTGGTGGTGGTGATGGTGATGATAGTGATGATGGTGATGATTATAATGGTGTCGATGACGATGACGACGACGATGATGATGATGATGATGATGATGATGATGATGATGATGATGATGATGATGATGATGATGATGATGATGATGATGATGATGATGATGATGATGAAGATTTTGAATGGACGTTTACGCTCTATCAGCCTCCATAGGCTATGCAAGGCCAATGATTATACAATCACTAGAGCTGGTTTAAATACAAATATGACATGTCTCGATCTCCCTACTTATTCGCCTTTTCCGAATCTCGTACGGAGACGCGGTGAGTCTGTTCTTACCCCCAACTCCTTAACGATGACAGTGAAGGGCAAGGGTTTGGAGCTCTGCATATCAGTCTAGACAGATGGGCAGACAGCTGTACAGTACATATTCTTTGAGTGTGGAGAGCTGAATAGATTACTTCACATCTTTTCTTGGCCTTGACATGAACTCCCACCAGCACTCTCTGAGGGTTGTAATGCTCAAACCTTTCCTATTGTGCATGCCGCACATGTTGCCTTCAGTCCCTCCCCCCACCCCTACCCCCACCCTCACCCTCTACCCCCACCCTCACCCTCTACCCCCACCCTCACCCTCTACCCCCCACCCCTTCTCCCCACACCACCACCCATTCCTTATCACACCTTGAGTAGACAAATGTTTGAATGAGCACACTTCTTTAACAGTCTAGAGTATTTTCTATAAACATTGTATTAACAATGTCAGCCTAGAGCTGTGCATAATCGTTCAAAAGTTGTAGAAAATAAAGTTTATTTGCCTATCGAATGTTCTTGTGACTTTTTGTCAAGTGAACTCGGTTCATCCCGAGCTACCCGGGCCTGATT
>JAWQFJ010028239.1:97500-101194 GCA_034096865.1 Theodoxus fluviatilis | reverse complement strand
GTTACCCCGAGGCGACGTGCTAGTAGAAACAATTCTTACGAATTTACTTGAATGGAGAAAAACCCCGCGCTACTCTTTCTCGCGCTTACTCTGCACTCTCACGCACGCGTCTCCACACTCACACGTCTCAGTCCACTACAAACGGTAAAAATGTATATTCACCTCAACTCCGTCCCAGGCCGTGATCTTGTCCCTTGACAAATCCAGACCCACACACAGTTCTAAAAGAACTTCCCTCCCAAGGCCGACTTCGACAGGTCCCCGTTGGCGAGACAGAGGAATTGAATCCTCATAAGCTACCCATGTAGCGAGATAAGAGCTTCGCGCTCTCCGATCCTCCGCGGTCCATCGACACGGTGCTAATGAGTTCCGAGAACCCCGCGTCGACTTTTCGAGGCGCCAAACCATCACGTGATTGACCCACCCAATCACTTATCCCAATTTCAAATCAGACTCGATGTCAGATGGCGTGGCTTTACCCCCCTGACCCGCATTCCAGAGGGAACCTAGACCCCTCCAATTAACCCCCGACGCCAAGAGAGTTATTTTAAGCCATCATGCAATCACCGAAACTCTTCTCCTCGTCGCTTCTTGCGACAAGCCTCCCAACCTAAGTACAGACCCCCGTCTGCACCTACACAAACTTCCTCAAGGTCACCATGACTACACACTCCGGGACCCCCCCACACACAACAACTTATCTCCTAGGTAGAGCAGTCTGTTTCACTGCATCGAGAAAAAAAGCTAATCGGTACAGCGACAGGTGATGAAACCCTTAGTAAGGAAACACCCCCCTTTTATGTCCTGACACCCGACCCTCGCCCAGGAATGAACTATCCCCCAACCCATTCTACTCCCATATGCAAAATCACTGAACCCGAGCTTCCGACGAAGTCTGTAGCTACTCAGCCTCCTCAGAGACGCAGGCCCGGCTGAGGTAATCAGCCCCCACGTTCTTGCTGCCGGGAATCACCCGCACAGTGAAGCTGTAGGATTGCAGTAGGAGACTCCACCGCATGAGTCGTCCATTGGCCACCTTGGCCGTCTGCAAGTAGCGTAGTGGTTGGTGATCCGTCTCCAAGACGAATGGTCTACCATACAGGAAAGGCTGAAATTTATGCAGTGCCCACACCACTGCCAAGCACTCTCGCTCGATGGTGGAGTATCTACTTTCCGCTCCAGAGAGTTTACGGCTGGCATAGGCCACCGGGTGGAGCACTCCGCCCTTTTCCTGTAGGAGCACCGCTCCCAGACCGCAGTCTGACGCATCCGTCCGTAGAGTGAACGGGCAAGACAGATCAGGCAGCTGCAAGACGGGTCGTGCCGTGAGCCGCGCCTTCAGTGCCCTGAAAGCAGTCTCGCAGTCCGCTGTCCACTCCACCACGTTCGGAGCGTTTTTCCTAGTGAGACCGGAAAGAGGGAGGGCGATAGCCGAGAAGTTGGGGATAAACTTTCTGTAGTACCCCGCGAGACCCAAGAAGGCACGCACTTGTTTCTTGGTCTCAGGCACAGGCGCCTCCTCTACTTTCCTGATCTTGTCCGCTTCAGGCAGGATCTCCCCTTCCCTCACCACGTGTCCCAAGAAGCTCAACTCTCGGAACCCCACGCAACACTTCGTGGGTCGGGCTGAGAGGTTCGCCTGCCTGAGGCGCTTCAGCACGGCCTCCAAGGCCTCAAGGTGCTCTGGCCAAGTCCTCGTAGCGATGAGGATGTCGTCCATGAAATTATGGACATCGCTCCTCCCCAGCGGTTCCAGCAAGGCCCGCATCATGCGAGAGAAGACCGCGACAGCGTTCTTCAGCCCGAAAGGCATGACGCGGAACTGAAACTGGCCCGCCGGGGTAGTGAAAGCGGTCATGGGTCGCACATCCTCCCGGACAGGGATCTGCCAGTAGCCCTTAGACAAATCGATCTTGGAGAAGTATTTCGCCCCACCCATCTTGGCAAAGAGGTGCTCGACGTCCGGAAGCGGTTCAGCATCAAAGACGGTCACGTTGTTCAAAGACCGGTAATCGACACAGAACCGATACTGCCCGTCCTTCTTCCGAACGAGAACCACCGGGGCATTGTAAGGCGAAGCTGCAGGCTCAATGACGCCGAGCCGCAACATAGCCTTCACCTCCTCCTTCACCGTCTCCAGTTTTGCGTATGGCAGAGGGTACTGCCGGACTCGGACAGGTCGCGCGACCTTTACCATCATGTCGAAGGAGACAAGGTCGGTCTGGAGAGGGAGATCGGTCAGGACCGCCTCATACCTCCCCGCGAGAGCCAACGCTTGCCTCCTCTGACTGTCGGTTAACGTACCGGCCAGCACGACGTCACCAGCAGCCTCCTCTCCGACTAGCTGTGGGAGGGGTAGTTCGCGGTCGGGCAGGGTCATGTCCTCCCCCTCCTCAACCACTGCGACAGCAATGGTGGGGGTAGGGCTGTCAGAATCCCCCGGCTGTCGAACACGGTACCGTTTCAGGAGGTTGGCGTGATAGAGCCTCTCACGGCCGAACGTCCTGATCAGGTAGTCGCACTCCCCCCTCCTCTCCACGACCTCGAAAGGACCCTGCCAGCACAGCTGGAGCTTATTGTGCTGTTGCGGCAGCAACAGTAGCACTTGCTCGCCAGGGTGGAACTGGCGGTCAACCGCCCTGCGGTTGAACACTCCAGCGTGCCTTTCAGTAGTGGCGGCTAACCTTTGGCGCGCCAGCTTGCAGGTTTCCTCTATTCGGTTACGTAGGTCCACCACGTACTCAGACGTGGTGCGCACCTGTTCGTCGGCCCCCTCCTCAGTCCACAGGCTGCGGAGCACTGCCATCGGGCCGCGAACCGTTCTTCCATATAAGAGCTCGAAAGGGGAAAACCCGAGGCTCTCCTGTGGGACTTCCCGATACGCGAATAGTAGAGCGGGAATGTACCGGTCCCACTGTCTGGGTTTCTCTTGCGACAGCTTTCGCAACATGGTCTTGAGAGTACCGTTGTACCGCTCCACCAGACCGTTCCCCTGAGCGTGGTAGGGAGTGGTGGCGAGGCCCTTGATGGCCAGGAGCCTCTCGACCTCCCTCATGACGTCACTCATGAACTGAGTGCCCCTATCGGTCAAGATTTCAGAAGGTATGCCCACTCTAGCCCAGACTTGCCACATTGCCTCTGCGACAGTCACTGCGTCTATGCTCTTCAGTGGAATGGCCTCCGGATAACGAGTGGCATAGTCCACGAGGACTAATATGTACCTGTTCCCACTCTCCGATGCGGGGGTGATCGGCCCCACTATGTCAACAGCTACGCGCTCGAAAGGCGTGTCAATGAGTGGCATCTTTCCCACCGGTACCTTCTGCGGCCTAGGGCAGACCCGCTGACACTGATCGCACGACAACACGAAACGACGCGTGTCAGGGCACATCCCTGGCCAATAGAATTGCTTCCACACCCGTTCCCGTGTTCGTTGTACCCCCATGTGACCCCCCATGGGTGGTTCGTGAGCTAGCTTCAAGACCCCCTGTCTCAGCTGACGCGGGACGACAACCTGCGTGTAGACCGCCCCTTTCCCACGAAACTCTCGGTACAGAACCTCTTTCTTCCAGACGAAACGGATTTCCCCCGACTGCTTAGTCAACCCCACACTCTTCCGCTCCGCTGCCTCACGGCAGTGCCTAAGAGTTGGGTCCCCCAACTGCAGTTCTCGTAAACGCCCAGGAGTTACTTC
>JAWQFJ010028239.1:70000-95000 GCA_034096865.1 Theodoxus fluviatilis | reverse complement strand
TTCTTCAGCGCGGTATAGAGAGCTGATGGGTCTGTGAAGCGCAGGAAAATGCAATCATCATCATCTGCCCGGATCACTGCAGCAAATGTGTCTCTTTCTGTTTCAAATTCAAAACAGATCCCCAAACGCAGGCAAAGCTCATGAAGTTCGATAAAGCTAGATCGAGGCCAGTTGACTTTACTCTTCTTTTCGAGCCTTTTCTTTTCATCAATCTTGTAGCCTGCAAAGTTCTCGTCATCGGCTGTTGCGGATGTTACCTTCCTCTTTCCCATGTGCAAGTGAAGGCTGTTCCTTGCTGTTTTCCTCACTTGCTCGTCGTCAGAATTCAGAGCAGACAAGAAGAATGATACCTTTTTAGCATGGTATATGGTTCTTGGTTTTACCAGGCCTAATCCACCCTCCTTTCTTGGCGTGAAAACCTGGCATCTTGTAGAAGAGGAGTTGAGTTTTAGCTGGTCACGCACGAATTCAACAATCTCGTCCTCCATCTCCTTCAGCAGTTTTTCTGGGAACCACATGTTGCTGTAGTAGAAGTTCAATCTAGACGACGCGATGACGTTCACAGCATCTATCTTTTTGTTGACAGGCAGGGGTGAATTGGAGATCTTCCGTAGCAAGGATGTGAACTCTGCTTTTATCTCGTCCATTTGTTTTTTCTCCGCATTGCCGGACAGGTTGACCTGGAAACCCAGATACTGGTATGCACGATCTTTACCGTACTTAGGCAGTTGTTCCCCTTGGACCAAGAGCTCTAATTCTTGACTCTTGTCACGCCTGACCCAGTTGTTTCCTGACCGCTGGCCGTGAATAACTGCACACTTTGCATGCTTGACCTCCATACCTGCGTAGCTAAGGAATTCCTCGCTTTTCCCGATCATGTCCTGGATGACCTCTGGTTTGTAGCTGATGAAGCAAACGTCATCCATATAGGCCTGACAGGGAGGTGTAGATGGCTCTCCAGGAGACGACAGCGCCACCCATCGGATCCATGGGTCTAGAGCTTGCACAAAGGCTATGGCGGACCACGGGCAGCCTTGGACGATGCCTCTCGCTCTTGTGATTTTCTCTGTCATGCCACCCCTTATTCGAACTTGAAAGGTGGAGTTTGTGTAGACGTCTCTGGTGATGTCAACAACCTTGGGTGGATATCCAGCCCTCTCCATCGCTTCCAGCATGAATTCGTGGTCGACACTGCCGTAAGCATCCCTGATGTCGACAAAGACAGTGTAGAACTGTGTGGACCGGTGTTTGAAGTCTTCAGTCGCTGTCTTGAGGCTAAAGACGTGCTCTTGTAGGCCATTTCTGGGGAGCGATGCCTTTTGAAATGATGACAGTCTGCCAGTAGATGTTAACCAGGAAGACATCCTGGCCTGTATCAATTTCATAAAGATCTTGTAGAAAGATGTGAGGAGGGATATTGGTCTCCAATCCCCGGGCTGATCTGGGTTACCTCCCTTCTTCGGCAGCAGGTTAATGACAGCGTGTTTCCAGGAACTCGGTATTCTGTTGTTGCGCCAACAAATGTTGAAAATAGCAGTCAAGGTTTCGGACAGTCTGGAGAGGTTTCTTTTCAGGAAAGTATACTCTACCCCATCGTACCCTGGAGCAGTGTTAGTCTTTAGTGATCTAACTACCCTCTCGATCTCAGTCTTTTTGAAGGGGGTCAAGTCGACCTCTACTGACGGGGTCGGGGGGTTAGCCTTGGTCGGCCACGGTGGTGGCGGGAGAGGGTGCTGCAGGGTTTTCATGCTCTTTTCGCGGAAGAAGCAGGTCAGTGTGTCAGTATCAATAGGGCATGCAGAACGCGGCTCAACAAAGCTGTCGTTCTTAATAATGTCAATAGCGCGTTTCTGGTTCTCATTCCACAGCCGAGTGAGTTCAAAACGATCAACTCGCCGAGGTTCACAAGCAGGGCGACCTGCCACGTTTCGGTGGTGCTTCCGCAAGCTCGGAAAGATCGTGGCGTCAATAAATCTGACCGCAATTTCAATACGATCAAGTACATCGTCTTTCTTCTCTATCAATCTGCTACAGATTTTGTTTTCAATGGGGAATTTGCACAGGATTCTCCAGATGTATTTCAAAGTACTGAGTCTGAATGGTCGTCCATTAGACATTTTCCTCAAGAATACATCGTTTCGTATGAACACTTTCCTCACACCATTGAACACGCATTGAACATACATACATACATACATACATACATACATACATACATGCATGCATGCATGCATGCATACATACATACATACACACATACATACATACATACATACCAAAAAGACATTATTCATGAAAAATGCACAAAATCTGCACACATGAACAAACTATGAATAGATGCATTTTGTAACTCAGGGCTATTCAACTCGCAAGCAAGAAAATGGAGACCTACATTGTCATGTTGAGTGCTGAAAGCAAACACAAAAACAACTAGGTTATCCTGACCAAAAAGATTTGTAACATAAATGTCCACACTTATACACATAAGGCACAGATTGTCATGAGCAGACAAAATTTTACCTGCAGAATGGATAGCTGCTGAGACCTGCATTCAAGACCTGCATACATACATACATACATACATACATATATACATACATACATACGTACATACATACATACATACATACATACATACATACATACATACATACATACATACATACATACATACATACATACATACATACATACATACATACATACATATCAAATTGACTTTATTCTCGAAAAAATACACACTTCGGTGCACTGAGAATATCACATCAAATAGACAAGAAAATGAAACATCCAAGAGACCGCAGAAACCATCACGCGAAATCCCAACAAGAAGAGACGCGTCATAGCACCATAATCGCGCACGATATCGAGAGTCTCATGGTTATCGGTCCCAGATACGACAGGCTATCGACAGTTAAGAGCTTCACAAAGTTAGCCTGGCGACATGTCTCGATGTCTAACACAGGGCAGTTTGGTTGCAATCTGCCTGTTGTCCCGGGAGGTATCAGTAAGCCCTACAGCCGACAGGCACATCCCTCCCACACAGGCAAGCGATTGTCAGTATTGCGAGTCCTGAATTAAGGCTTTGTGAGAAAAGTCTCATGGTAGTACTTTGCTGCATCTCTGTTTCCAGGCGATGCGTGATCCAATCATCGCGCTGACAGAGGCATATTTGGCGATGCTTCGTGCCTTGCATCTGGGTATGCCACTGAGGTGCAGACCGCTGACAAATCGGGCGTGAACGCTTCCCAGCGACCCTACCACCAGCACATAAATCCTGCAGTGGAAGCCTAGTTTCTGTATCTCCAAGCACAGCGGCATGTACTTGTCAAACTTGGCTTGATAACAGTCATCAAGAAAGGCGTCAAATGGGATCGACACCTCGATGATTGTGCAGATCTTTTCCGCAGTGCTGATCACACATATGTCTGGCTTTGTGTGATTAACATCACTGAATGGGAGGCGGTCACCCGTGAAAGGGGAGTTAGTCACAATTTGATTGGTCATCACGACAGCGCGCGGGTTGGCTTCGCGCACAGCCCGATTCACGATCTCCACCACCCTGTCATGTCTTTTCTGGATCGTGCCTTTGTTTTCTTTGCATCCATTCAGGAGATGGCTTACTGTCTCGGATGCAAATCCACATCTTGTGCACACTTTGGAGTGGACCGCAGGGTAGTATGTGTGCATCAGGCTGTTGCACTCGAGGAGCTGTAGTCTGGCCTTCACAACAAACTGCGTCAATTTGTCGTTCAGATGTAGGTTTGTGAGATGAGATGACGAAAGGGCGTGGTCAATTCCTGTCGCGCGTGCGATTCTGCCTTGTGACTCTTTCGCTCTCCAATCTTCAATCATCTGACCGATCAGCTTGCTCTTGAGGAAGGTGTAGGTACTTGTCGCGTCGGTGAGGCAGACCTCTATATCCTCATCAGCCTCCATACATACATACATACATACATACATACATACATACATACATACATACATACATACATACATACATACATACATACATACATACATACATACATACATACATACATACATACATACATACATACATACATACATACATACATACATACATACATACATACATACATACATACATACATACATACATACATACATACATACATACATACATACATACATACATACATACATACATACATACATACATACATACATACATACATACATACATACATACATACATACATACATACATACATACATACATACATACATACATACATACATACATACATACATACATACATACATACATACATACATACATACATGCATATCAAAAAGACTTTATTCATGAAAATTGTACAAAATCTGTACACATGAACAAACTATGCATAGATGCATTTTGTAACCCAGGGCTATTCAACTCGCAAGCCAGAAAATGGAGACCTACATTGTCATGTTGAGTGATGAAAGCATACACAAAAACAACTAGGTTATCCTGACCAAAAAGGTTTGTAACATAAATGTCCACACTTTATACACATAAGGCACAGATTGTCATGAGCAGACTAAATTTCACCCGCAGAATGGATAGCTGCTGAGACCTGCATTCAAGAAGTTACATTGAGTCACAGTAGATTGGCTGCAGTGATATTCACACTTACATAGTCTTCAGTTAGATCCAAGTTTATATGATAGGCAGGTTACAGCCTTTAGACATTTTGGTATTATATTGGAATATACATGTATTAACATATTATAGTATTTTTTTTTACATTTAATGTCTCCTCACTTTGACATGAAATACTGTAAACAGAATTTTTGACTCACATGCGAAGCAAAAGTGAGTCTATGTACTCAGCCGTGTCGTCCGTCCGTCCGTCCGTCCGTCCGTCCGTCCGTCCGTCCGGGCGTAAAAAACTTAAACGTTGGAATTTTCTCGGAGACTATTAAGTCTATTAACACCAAATGTGGCATGATGGTGTATGATGACAAGGCCTCAAAAAACATACATAGTGACTTGACCTTGCTTCAAGGTCAAGGTCACAGGAGCCATAAATGTGGTCTCAAAAACAGTCATTTTTCACATTTTCCCAATTTTCTCCCACGTTATTGAGAATGGCGACCTTAGCTACAAGTGGTATATAGGTCAAAGCAAGCCCTATCTTTTGATACCAGTTCGGTTGACCTTGCTTCAAGGTCAAGGTCACAGGAGCTCTTCAAAGTTGGATTGTATACATATTTTGACCTTGACCTTGAACAATGGAAGATAACTCTTCCAAACTTCATAACATTGTAGTACACATGTTATACTTTCATACTAGGTCACCCGTGTCGTCCATCCGGGCGTCTGGGCGTCCTGTCGGCCGTAAAAAACTTTATCGTTGGATTTTTCTCGGAGATTATTCAGTCTATCAACACCCAATTTGGCATGATGGTGTATGATGACAAGGCGTCAAAAAGCATATATAGTGACTTGACCTTGCTTCAAGGTCAAGGTCGCAGCTGCCGTAAATGTTGTCTAAAAAAGCCATATTTCACATTCTCTCAGCATGCGAGTCGCGTGGGCTTTGCCCTGCTTGTTTGTTGTTGACTGTCTATATATTAATGCGCAAAAAGGTAACACTTTATGCAAGAAATCCGCCGTGCCCGTTTCGCCGATCGCTTTGCTTTTTGGCATCGGCCCAGAGGACGGTTGGGAAGGGGTAGTAGGGTATTTTTCGTGACCAAATTTGACTTTGAAGTGACTTTTTTAGGTCCTCGCAAGTTTCAGTCGGCCTTCGTCCTATGATCGCATTTTTGGTGGACCAACTCGGATCATAATATATATATATGTGTGTGTATATATATATATATATATATATATATATATATGATCCTCGGAAAGGTTATATTTTTTTTATTGATTTTAATCCACTTTTCAACATGTAACAGTACTTATTCTTCTTTTATTATCAATGTGTTTGGTATTTCAAAGTCAGTCTGAGTTTGTATGTAAACATGCTATAAAATATTCACACATCAGCAGTGCGTAGCACGGGTACCCGCTAGTATATATATATATATATATATATATATATATATATATATATATATATATATATCTGTTTGATTGGTGGCGAGCCTTTCCCCCCACACCAACGCTTGACACATACAGAGGCCGAAAGACAGACACATAGACAAAAACACATGCACAAATAGTGACAGATAAGCACATGTGGACACCCACATATAGACGGACGGACGGACGGACGGACCGACAGACAGACAGACTCAGAGAAATACACATACATAAAAGTAACAGACCCGCTGATAGAGCAACCGACCAACCCACGGACATGCAGGCAGGCAGGCAGGGAGACTGACAGACACAGACAGGCAGGCAGGCAGGCAGGGAGGCTGACAGACACAGGCTGACAGGGAGACTGACAGACACAGACAGACAGGCAGGCAGGGAGACGGACAGACACAGGCTGGCAGGGAGACGGACAGATACAGACAGACGGGCAGGCAGGGAGACGGACAGATACAGACAGACGGGCAGGCAGGGAGACGGACAGATACAGACAGACGGGCAGGCAGACATAGACGAGCAGGCAGGCAGACAGATACAGACAGACAGGCAGACAGGGAGACGGACAGACACAGGCTGGCAGGGAGACGGACAGATACAGACAAACGGGCAGGCAGGGAGACGGACTGATACAGACAGACGGGCAGGCAGGGAGACGGCCAGACACAGGCTGGCAGGGAGACGGACAGATACAGACAAACGGGCAGGCAGGGAGACGGACAGATACAGACAGACGGGCAGGCAGACAGAGACGAGCGGGCAGGCAGACAAAGACGAGCAGGCAGGCAGACAGAGACAGACAGACGGGCAGACAGAGACAGACAGACGGGCAGGCAGACAGAGACAGATAGTCGGGCAGGCAGACAGAGACAGACAGACGGGCAGGCAGACAGAGACGAGCAGGCAGGCAGACAGAGACAGACAGACGGGCAGACAGAGACAGACAGACTGGCAGGCAGACAGAGACAGACAGACGGGCAGGCAGACAGAGACAGACAGACGGACATGCAGGCAGGTAGGCAGGTAGGCAGGGAGACGGACAGACACAGACATACGGGCAGGCAGGCAGAGACAGACAGGCAGGCAGACAGAGACAGACAGACAGACAGGCAGGCAGACAGAGACAGACAGACAGACAGGCAGGCAGACAGAGACAGACAGTCAGACAGGCAGGCAGACAGAGACAGACGGGCGGGCAGGCAGGCAGGCAGACAGAGACAGACAGACGGGCAGGCAGACAGGCAGGTGCAAACTTATTGCAATCTACACAAACATTTATAGCAATGCATTGTGGAAATATTCAGTGTCTACATTGAAGTAGAAATTGGCAGAACAAAGATGCACGATACGACCACCACGTGGCATTCGTGAAGATCGCGCACACACAGAGGCATGCATGCATGAAATTGCTACTCCTCGTCACTCACCTGCAGAATTTGGCGTGTTGCGTTATTGACTTGTGAGTTCCTTCCTGCAGTTGTCCCTAGGTGTGTGTGTGTGTGTGTGTGTGTGTGTGTGTGTGTGTGTGTGTGTGTGCGTGCGCGTGTGTCTGTGTGCGTGTGTATGTGTGTGTGTGTGTGTGTGTGTGTGTGTGTGTGTGTCTGTGTGTGTGTGAACGCGCGCGCACAACAAAGGATTTCCTTGGAATGGGTATTGATTTTTGTAACCTTTTTCTCGTCAACGCACGTTTTCTCCAGATCGTCACCATCGTCATCGTCGTCATCGTCGTGATCATCGTCACGACAGAGGTCATCATCAGCCAGTGGCCATGGAGACAGACCTGGAGGCGGCAGCGCACGGGCCGGTAGGGGCGGGCCGTCCTTCCACCGGCATCACCAAGGACGCCTGGCAAAGCATGCTGTCGCGCATGCGCTGGAAGGAGTGCTTCCGCCTCGTGCTCTCACAGAGCTCTCACCACCAGCCCAGCCAGAAGCCACGCGGGCTGTCCAAGGTTGTACCGCAGCCCCGGGTGACGCTGAAGACTGAAGTGGGGACGCTGGCCCCGGTGGAGGAAGAGGGCGCCGTGGACGTTTCGCAGCGGTACCTCGAGGCCTTGGGGCCAAACCTGGACGACATGATCCACTTCTCCCTGTCCTCCATTGTGGAGCCAGTGTGCCTAGAGGAAGAGGCTGCCGCGCCGGACGCTGTAGGCGGAAGAATGGACGGACGCAGAGGCACTTTCGTGGGCATGACCCGGCATCATTCCTCCTTCCTGTCGCAGCTGCGGGATCTGAAGCCTCCGTGCGTGGCGGCACTCCGTGCCGAGTCCCAGCCTGCGGACACCGCGAAGCTGGCAGCCTCCCCTCAGCCGCGGGACCGCCACGAAGAAGTGGACCTCCCAGGACTGAGGGCGCCGTCGCTCTCGCTCCAGGACCGGGGAAGGCGAGCTAGGAGTCCGCAAGGAAGGGGCGCCCCCATGACAGGCGCGCTCAGCCTGGTCAGGGCTGGTGGCGATCGAGGAAAGACGCCCGTCTCCCCAAGACTGCACCAAATGACCTTCAGCAATACGTCGCCTTCCGTGGACTGGCGCTCCACACCGGGCACAAGCGGACTGTTCTCTCCCGTGTCCCACAGGTCGGGGGTCACGCCGTCCGTCCTGGACTGGGACGAGTTTTCTAACCAGTCGTCGGAGTGGGACGCTCAGGGCAGGGGAGATTACTCTGTGTTTGAAATGGAGCCCACGGCTTCCACGGACGAATCGCCTCCCTTGTCCAGGCACGACGCCTCGCCTGCAGGCCCACAACGCCGGACGAGGTTCCCGGATGTAGACAGTGGACTGTGCGAAGGGTCGACCAGGAGAAAGGGCGGCAGGGCGGCCAGACAGAAATCAGAGCGGCGCACGCTGCAGAGGCTGGTGGCGGGTCTCAGTCGACCCCTGGCCATGGCGCCTCGGCAGCCCAGGCCCCGGATGCGCGCGGTCAGGGAGTCACGTGACCGCGTGTCGCCAGCGTCGGATGCAAGCTCCGCCATATCGGCCCCGCTCATCATCCACGTCAACACACGTCACCCCAGCCATGCACTTGCACACGCCGACCCGCTCAAGGTCGCACGGGAGATGACGGTCAGGCCAGCAACGACGGAACCGCCTGCATCTCTGCCGCGTGGTTCGCTTCCCCCAGGCAGCGCGAGAGGGGGCAGGAGTCTGGGCGGCGTCCTGCAGGTGAAGAAGGCGCACATTCGGCAGACGTGTCTTCTTTGGTCCAGCGACGCGCTGGCGGTGGATGGACGCTGCGCGGCGTGCCGAGTCTACAAACCATGCCTTGGGGAGCAGGCAGGCGCTACAGCTAAATCGGGGCAAGCGGCGAAGGGGGACGGACCGCAAATGAGCGAGAACATATCAGAAACGAGAGAACGCATTTTGAAACGGCTCAGGTTGATCCAGGAACAGACGAAGAAAGTCGAGAAGGCATGGGGCCACCCGGAGTCGCCCAGGGAAGGGGTCCACAAGGTGAACTGGCACGCCTTGGTGCGCCAGCGGCAGGCAGGCATCAGGATGATCATGATGATGGCGCAGGCAAGACAGCGCTGCATCCTTCCAAAAAAGTTCTTCACCAAGCTGAGGGCGGGACCCAGTGACGCCATTGAAGACGACCTTGGCCAGGAGGAGGTGGCCGTGGAACACACCATGGAACTGGCTATGAAGGACGAGTCGTTGACACGAGAGTTGGAGAAAAGGGACGTTCTGAGTGCATCCCTTGCAGCGGAACTGGCAGCCTGCCCGTTCGTGTCCCAGGACAATACGTCGCGGCCAGGCAACGAGGAGTTGGAGGAGCGAGAGGAGGAGTTGGGAGCACAGTCGTACCAGGCTCCCTTTGAAACTCTCAGCGATGCTCAAATCATAAGACGGAGCCGATGTGAAAGCCTCTTTGATGACGTAGAGCACAAGACTATCAGAATATCATCGAGCGATCCCTACCTGGACGACGAAATTGACGAATTCGACGATTTCAATGTGGAAGCTGCAACTGGCGCTGCAAGCACGTTTGGCAAGGTGCTGCAGAGAAGTTTCCTGCGGACGTCCTTCTCTTATGAGGACATCCTGCTGAGTCGTGAAGTGGAGAAAGAGGGCGTCAAGGAGAGCTCCCCTGACAGGCTGAGCACACCCGAGGATGGGACAAGCCCTCGGTCTTCCAGGCCCAGCACCAACCTCAAGCAGCTGCTCATGGGGATGCAGCGGTCCGCAGAGGCAAGGTCAAGTTGCACCTTCCAGCTGATGGACTTGATGATGCTGGCACAAGGGCAGCAGCCGAGGACGTCAATGTCGGTGGACAATCTAGACCTTGGGATTGCCGACGACCTCATTGGAGCGCCAGCTGTAATTAGTGAAAGGACCTCAACAGACAAGTCGATAATGTCATTGGATGATCTGGAGCTGGGGATCTTCGACAGCGTAAGGAGTGTGCCGACTTTGGTCATTGAAAGAACGGGGGAGTGGTCAAGGCTGTCTGAGGAGGATCAGGGCCAGGGGGTCGCCACCAGCCTCACAGGGGCGCAGTCCACGATAGACCAGGCTCAGGTTGGCGTGCCTGCGTCAGAGTGCCTGTTGAGCGGGGGACTCCATGAGGGCAGGGCCACGGGTGCCGCGAGGAAGTTGTCTGTATCGCTAGCGGCCCAAGCTGGCCCGTCACAGAGAAGAAAGTCTACAGCTGTATTTGGCCGCGCCAGACGGCGCTCTTCAAGGAACGTGAAGAAGCGCAAGGACAAGATTGAGCTGGAGGAGGGGCCAGTGCTGGAGTACGGCGTGGAGGCCGGGGGGACAGAGCATTCCTTCAACCTGGATCAGGAGCCGATGGTCACTCGCTTCGTCAAATACCTGCGTCCGTCCCGCTGGCTGCAGAAACTAGAGTTTCCCTACTACTACATGAAGGGTGAGGCTCCCCCTAAGGAGGAGCAGCTCCAGCTTCCGGTCAAGAATAAGAAGCCGTCTGACCCGGACCTGGCAAGCACCCCGACAACGCATCCATGGTCAACGTGACCCTCGAACCCAACGCCTCGGACCCGACCATTTTCTCCGAGCCGCATAGACGCCTCCGTGCCAAGGGGCGACAACCCGAGCCATCCAGACGTCCGTCTGCCGCAGTCCACCCGGTTTCCAACAAAATCAACGTTTTTGGCGCTGACGATAATGTCAACGCCAACAATGCGTCGCACCACAGCAAGAGCTGCGAGCCCTGCTCAACAGGCAGCAGGGCTGCACAGGGACTCAGAGCGGACGGCCAGTCAGAGGAGACAACTCCAGGACAGCCACGCTGCTGCCTGGTCCCACCCTGCCCCTACTGGGCTGAATCCGATCCAAGGGCAGGCAACTACGCCGTGCAGAGACGGACCTCCGCACGCTGGAAGGCGGGGCGCAAGTAGCCGCGGAGGGCAAGCCCAGGACCAGTGCACAGCATGCAGTGGTGGCATCAGCAGCAGCAGCAACAGCAACAAGAGCAACAAGAGCAACAACAACAGTAACAGCAACAACAGCAGTAACAGCAACAACAGCAGTAACAGCAACAACAGCAGCAACAGCAACAAGAGCAACAACAACAACAAAAGCAACAACAGCAGTAACAGCAACAACAGCAGTAACAGCAACAACAGCAGTAACAGCAACAACAGCAGTAACAGCAACAACAGCACCAACAGCAACAAGAGCAACAACAACAACAAAAGCAACAACAGCAGTAACAGCAACAACAGCAGTAACAGCAACAACAGCAGTAACAGCAACAACAGCAGTAACAGCAACAACAGCAGTAACAGCAACAACAGTAGTAACAGCAGTAACAGCAACAACAGCAACAACAAAAGCAACAACAGCAGCATCAACAACAACAGCAGCATGAACACAAACGATGGAAGCGACAGTGAGGTCAACAAAAACGACAGCGACGATGTGAAGGGCCAATACACAGCATTCCTTGCCTAGTCACTGGTGTGGAAACAACCTGCGGTCAACATAGATGAAAAAGAAAGGGTCGGACAGAGAATAGAGAAAGAAAGCAGTGAGAGACGGGGCTATCAGTAAGAAGCACTAAGAGAGCGGCCACCTCCGCCACGGAAGCCAGCATATCTCTTCCAAGGCCTGTAGGATTCATTCATTCAGGCAGGATTTTCAGCTAGCCAGTTCTGACGCTACCAAGTTTGGTTCCCTGTAGTGGCTGCAAGGCGATATCTGAATGTTGTACGCATAGGACGACGTCATCAATAATTTGACATCAAACTCGTGATTTTGCGATAAAATGTATCTTTCTGGTCGTTATTCCAAAACGATATAACGATAGCCTCCACAAATCAATGGATTGTTTTATGGGTAAAAATCTGACCTTCCATCAAAGTTCATTGCAATCCGTCGTGAACTTTTTTTTGCTTTTTGCTGAATAACTAATTAACTAACTAATTAATGAAACGATGGTAAAACAGCCTGTAAAATGAGAAAGTTCAATTCAAAGAGAGCGAAGCAAGACAACGGAAGTTTGGGACTGTGTTTATGTGTCAGTGTCTGGGATTTTTTCTCAATGAAGGAACTGTTACCTTGATTTCCAACGGTCGTGGCGTGACCATAGTCGGAACTGCCACCGGAAGTCGTGCTGGGGACTGCGCGCTGGGCACTGCGCCCTGGGCACTGCGCGCTGGGGACTGCGCGCTGGTGCCGTGTGCGATGGGGAAGCACCACTCAACTTTGACCAGACCTGACCTGACCCCCGCCCCGTGTCCCAGCGCCTGTGCTGACGTGCAGGACGCGAGGTCAAGGCCACGGGTCAAGGCCACGGGAGTAAAAGTGACACCAGCCAGGAGTTTAGAGTGCTCTGGCACTTTACGACTTTATTCCACCGTCCAGAGACCGCATGAAGTTGCAGGAAGCTGTTTTTCGACTGATGCCTGTTGCAAGTCCTCTCAGTTTAGGGGTTTTCTTTGGTTAATTTTGTGCTGGGTGAGGCCCGACTTGCACACATGATAGTCACTGTCTTCATTCGCGCAATCTCGCTCTCTCTCTCTCTCTCTCTCTCTCTCTCTCTCTCTCTCTCTCTCTCTCTCTCGCTCTTTCTTTCTCTCTCTCTCTCTCTCTCTCTTTCTCTCTCTCTCTCTCTCTCTCTCTCTCTCTCTCTCTCGCTCTCTCTCTCTCGCTCTCTCTCTCCTCAAACCAGAATAAGGGATCATAAGAATTCCATTAACAAAGATGTAATAAAGTAAGATGGATGATACGGAGCATTCATACAGAGATCAAACATGCATAAGATGAACATTTAATGGATAGGCCACACGTAACTTTGCATGAAAGAACATGCTTGGGCGAGGCAGATGACAGATATATCACAGTAGGACTGGCCGCTGTAGATGTCTGGCGGGCATCTGCCATTATGCTCCCCTCCCCCCTTCCAAGAAACACTTGAAGACGGGGGTTCCTCCTCTGAAGATTGTCAGTCATCTCGCTTTTCTAATATTTTCTTCTTTTCTAGTCCTTGTGATCCCCTTGTGGGTTTGGGATAAGAATTGACTCACCGCGTCTCCCTACGCGATTCGTAAGAGGCGAATAACTAGGGACACCGTGACTTGATTAGCGTTTACTCCAAACTGTTCTAAAGATTTTCGTGCTTAATGGCCTTACATAGCCTACAAAGGCTGATAGGTCGTAAAACACCAACCGACCGACGGATAGTCCTTGTAAAATGGATTTTTTTCTTAAAGAGGCTACCAAATTTTCATCGAATGTTCATAAATGAAACACACTTCTTAGAGCACAGATGCACTCATGGGTAAGTTCAGGAACAAAGAAAACAGGTGGAGTTCAAAAGTGCGACTGCAGAAGGGTTCGTGGCAGCAGCAGTGAAGGGCAGGCACCTCTGAGACGAGCTGCAGTGAAGGGCAGGCACCTCTGAGAGGAACTGCAGTGAAGGGCAGGCACCTCTGAGAGGAGCTGCAGTGAAGGGCAGGCACCTCTGAGACGTCCTGCAGTGAAGGGCAGGCACCTCTGAGAGCAGCTGCAGTGAAGGGCAGGCACCTCTGAGAGCAGCTGCAGTGAAGGGCAGGCACCTCTGAGACGTCCTGCAGTGAAGGGCAGGCACCTCTGAGACGTCCTGCAGTGAAGGGCAGGCACCTCTGAGACGAGCTGCAGTGAAGGGCAGGCACCTCTGAGAGGAACTGCAGTGAAGGGCAGGCACCTCTGAGAGCAGCTGCAGTGAAGGGCAGGCACCTCTGAGAGCAGCTGCAGTGAAGGGCAGGCACCTCTGAGACGTCCTGCAGTGAAGGGCAGGCACCTCTGAGACGTCCTGCAGTGAAGGGCAGGCACCTCTGAGACGAGCTGCAGTGAAGGGCAGGCACCTCTGAGAGCAGCTGCAGTGAATGGCAGGCACCTCTGAGAGCAGCTGCAGTGAAGGGCAGGCACCTCTGAGAGCAGCTGCAGTGAAGGGCAGGCACCTCTGAGACGTCCTGCAGTGAAGGGCAGGCACCTCTGAGAGCAGCTGCAGTGAAGGGCAGGCACCTCTGAGAGCAGCTGCAGTGAAGGGCAGGCACCTCTGAGAGCAGCTGCAGTGAAGGGCAGGCACCTCTGAGAGGAGCTGCAGTGAAGGGCAGGCACCTCTGAGAGGAGCTGCAGTGAAGGGCAGGCACCTCTGAGAGGAACTGCAGTGAAGGGCAGGCACCTCTGAGAGCAGCTGCAGTGAAGGGCAGGCACCTCTGAGAGGAGCTGCAGTGAAGGGCAGGCACCTCTGAGAGCAGCTGCAGTGAAGGGCAGGCACCTCTGAGAGCAGCTGCAGTGAAGGGCAGGCACCTCTGAGAGGAGCTGCAGTGAAGGGCAGGCACCTCTGAGAGCAGCTGCAGTGAAGGGCAGGCACCTCTGAGACGCCCTGCAGTGAAGGGCAGGCACCTCTGAGACGAGCTGCAGTGAAGGGCAGGCACCTCTGAGACGCCCTGCAGTGAAGGGCAGGCACCTCTGAGACGAGCTGCAGTGAAGGGCAGGCACCTCTGAGACGCCCTGCAGTGAAGGGCAGGCACCTCTGAGACGAGCTGCAGTGAAGGGCAGGCACCTCTGAGACGAGCTGCAGTGAAGGCAGGCACCTCTGAGACGTCCTGCAGTGAAGGGCAGGCACCTCTGAGAGGAGCTGCAGTGAAGGGCAGGCACCTCTGAGACGAGCTGCAGTGAAGGGCAGGCACCTCTGAGAGGAGCTGCAGTGAAGGACAGGCACCTCTGAGACGAGCTGCAGTGAAGGGCAGGCACCTCTGAGAGGAGCTGCAGTGAAGGACAGGCACCTCTGAGACGAGCTGCAGTGAAGGGCAGGCACCTCTGAGAGGAGCTGCAGTGAAGGCAGGCACCTCTGAGACGCCCTGCAGTGAAGGGCAGGCACCTCTGAGAGGAGCTGCAGTGAAGGGCAGGCACCTCTGAGACGAGCTGCAGTGAAGGGCAGGCACCTCTGAGACGAGCTGCAGTGAAGGGCAGGCACCTCTGAGAGGAGCTGCAGTGAAGGGCAGGCACCTCTGAGACGCCCTGCAGTGAAGGGCAGGCACCTCTGAGAGGAGCTGCAGTGAAGGGCAGGCACCTCTGAGAGGAGCTGCAGTGAAGGCAGGCACCTCTGAGACGTCCTGCAGTGAAGGGCAGGCACCTCTGAGAGGAGCTGCAGTGAAGGGCAGGCACCTCTGAGACGAGCTGCAGCGTAGAACTCCGTGTGAGCTGGACTTCGGGGCGAGCCCGGACCTCGCTTGCGTGTCCGGTACGAACTGAGGGGACGCGCTGTTCTCCCTTGCTTTTGACGGGCTTCAATGCTGAAAGGAAGAACCATGAACATTGCAACTCGTCGTTGAAACCTTGAATTCCATCCCAGGTGGCGAGCTAGACAGGCCGGTGTCTTAGTTTCGATGTCGATTCTTTTCTGTGTCTCCCATTCAGCCATGCCCTGGAAACTGCTGCTGCGCAGTCCCTCCTTAGTCGCTGTGTTGCTGCTCCACTGTCAGGACGCTCCCTAGCTGTGTTGCTGCTCCACTGTCAGGACGCTCCCTAGCTGTGTCACACGTAACGACGCACTGCCCTTGACTGGTAAAGGGCGAGTCTCTCAAGAGTGGTCATTTAAAAAACGTTCACAGTCTTACTTGTAAGCCGGCATTCGCAGTTACCGTCCTCTCCGCGCATTCCCATGAACCTGACACTCATTTTACAGAGAGAACTCCCTTGGCCTCGCAGGTCAGCGGCTCCACAGGTGGGGACCGTCCCAGGCCCGCGCGCTCCATCCGGTGACGGACCTGTCGTCGTATCATGATAGGTTGTGGAGCCTGGCCAGGCAGCGCTGTCTCCCTCACTCAGGCAGCGCGGTCTCCCTCACTCAGGCAGCGCTGTCTCCCTCACTCAGGCAGCGCGGTCTCCCTCACTCAGGCAGCGCTGTCTCCCTCACTCAGGCAGCGCGGTCTCCCTCACTCAGGCAGCGCTGTGTCCCTCACTCAGGCAGCGCGGTCTCCCTCACTCAGGCAGCGCGGTCTCCCTCACTCAGGCAGCGCGGTCTCCCTCACTCAGGCAGCGCTGTGTCCCTCACTCAGGCAGCGCGGTCTCCCTCACTCAGGCAGCACTGTGTCCCTCACTCAGGCAGCGCGGTCTCCCTCACTCAGGCAGCGCGGTCTCCCTCACTCAGGCAGCGCGGTCTCCCTCACTCAGGCAGCGCGGTCTCCCTCACTCAGGCAGCACTGTGTCCCTCACTCAGGCAGCGCTGTGTCCCTCACTCAGGCAGCGCTGTGTCCCTCACTCAGGCAACGCTGTGTCCCTCACTCAGGCAACGCTGTCTCCCTCACTCAGGCAGCGCTGTGTCCCTCACTCAGGCAACGCTGTCTCCCTCACTCAGGCAGCGCGGTCTCCCTCACTCAGGCAGCGCGGTCTCCCTCACCCAGGCAGCGCGGTCTCTCTCACTCAGGCAGCGCTGTGTCGCTCTGTAGCAGCAGTCCCATGGCATCAGACTGAAGCAGGCACGATTCCATTAAGACGATTTGTTCCCCACAGGAAGGATAATCTTCCCGAATGTCCCTGCCTGACAGTGGAGTTGTACACTGGACGAGCACTAAGACAGTGGAGTTGTACACTGGACGAGCACTAATACAATGGAGTTGTTCACTAAACGAGCACTAAGACAGTGGAGCTGTACACTAAACGAGCACTAAGACAGTGGATTTGTGCACTGGATGAACACTACGACAGTTGTGTTATACACTGGACGAATACTCAGACAGTGGAGTTGCACACTGAACGAGCACTAAGACAGTGGAGTTGTACACTAAACGAGCACTAAGACAGTGGATTTGTGCACTGGATGAACACTACGACAGTTGTGTTATACACTGGGCGAATACTCAGACAGTGGAGTTGCACACTGAACGAGCACTAAGACAGTGAAGTTGTACACTCGACGAGCAATCAGACAATGGAGCTGTACATTGGACGAGCTCAAGACAGTGGAGTTGCACACTGGACGAGCCTCAAGGCAGTAGACTTGCACACTGGGCGAGCATTAAGACAGTGGAGTTGTGCACTGGACGATCACTCAGACAGTGGAGTTGTACACTGGACGAGCACTCAGGCAGTGGAGTTGTACACTGGACGAGCCCCAAGACAGTGGAGTTGTACACTGGACGAGCCTCAAGACAGTGGAGTTGTACACTGGACGAGCACTCAGGCAGTGGAGTTGTACACTGGACGAGCACTCAGGCAGTGGAGTTGTACACTGGACGAGCCCCAAGACAGTGGAGTTGTACACTGGAAGAGCCTCAAGACAGTGGCGTTGTACACTGGACGAGCACTCAGGCAGTGGAGTTGTACACTGGACGAGCACTCAGGCAGTGGAGTTGTACACTGGACGAGCCCCAAGACAGTGGAGTTGTACACTGGACGAGCCCCAAGACAGTGGAGTTGTACACTGGACGAGCACTCAGGCAGTGGAGTTGTACACTGGACGAGTACTCAGGCAGTGGAGTTGTACACTGGACGAGCCCCAAGACAGTGGAGTCGTACACTGGACGAGCACTCAGGCAGTGGAGTTGTACACTGGACGATCCCCAAGACAGTGGAGTTGTACACTGGACGAGCCCCAAGACAATGGAGTTGTACACTGGACGAGACCCAAGACAGTGGAGTTGTACACTGGACGAGCACTCAGGCAGTGGATTTATACACTGGAGGAGCCCCAAGACAGTGGAGTTGTACACTGGACGAGCCCCAAGACAGTGGAGTTGTACACTGGACGAGCACTCAGGCAGTGGAGTTGTACACTAGACAATCACTCAGGCAGTGTAGTTGTACACTGGACGAGCACTAAGACAGTGGAGTTGTGCACTGGACGAGCACTAAGACAGTGGAGTTGTACACTGAACGAGCCCCAAGACAATGGAGTTGTACACTGGACGAGCCCCAAGACAGTGGAGTTGTACACTGGACGAGCCCCAAGACAGTGGAGTTGTACACTGGACGAGCACTCAGGCAGTGGAGTTGTACACTGGACGAGCCCCAAGACAGTGGAGTTGTACACTGGACGAGCACTCAGGCAGTGGAGTTGTACACTGAACGAGCACTCAGGCAGTGGAGTTGTACACTGGACGAGCACTCAGGCAGTGGAGTTGTACACTGGACGAGCACTAAGACAGTGGAGTTGTACACTGGACGAGCACTCAGACAGTTGTGTTATAAACTGGACGAGCACTCAGACAGTTGTTTTATAAACTGGACGAGCACTCAGACAGTTGTGTTATAAAGTGGACGAGCACTCAGGCAGTGGAGTTGTACACTGGACGAGCACTAAGACAGTGGAGTTGTACACTGGACGAGCACTCAGACAGTTGTTTTATAAACTGGACGAGCACTCAGACAGTTGTGTTATAAAGTGGACGAGCCCTATGACAGTGGATATCAGTTTGAAGGACTGTGCCTGAATCGTGTTTGTGATATGGTCGGGCGTCCGAGGCCCTGGGTGTCCATGGCGGCATGTGGAAGGAAGCGTCCGAAGCCCTGGCTCCCCATGGCGGCATGTGGAAGGAAGCGTCCGAGGCCCTGGCTGTCCATGGCGGCATGTGGAAGGAAGCGTCCGAGGCCCTGGCTGTCCATGGCGGCATGTGGGAGGAAGCGTCCGATGCCCTGGCTGTCCATGGCGGCATGTGGGAGGAAGCGTCCGAGGCTCTGGCTGTCCATGGCGGCATGTGGGAGGAAGCTTCCGAGGCCCTGGATTTCCATGGCATCATGTGGGAGAAAGCGTCCGATGCCCTGGCTGTCCATGGCGGCATGTGGGAGGAAGCGTCCGAGGCCCTGGCTGTCCATGGCGGCATGTGGGAGGAAGCGTCCGAGGCTCTGGCTGTCCATGGCGGCATGTGGGAGGAAGCGTCCGATGCCCTGGCTGTCCATGGCGGCATGTGTAAGGAAGCGTCCGAGGCCCTGGCTGTCCATGGCGGCATGTGGGAGGAAGTGTCCGAGGCCCTGGCTGTCCATGGCGGCATGTGGGAGGAAGCGTCCGAGGCTCTGGCTGTCCATGGCGGCATGTGTAAGGAAGCGTCCGATGCCCTGGCTGTCCATGGCGGCATGTGTAAGGAAGCGTCCGAGGCCCTGGCTGTCCATGGCAGCATGTGGGAGGAAGCGTCCGAGGCCCTGGCTGTCCATGGCGGCATGTGGGAGGAAGCTTCCGAGGCCCTGGATTTCCATGGCATCATGTGGGAGGAAGCGTCCGATGCCCTGGCTGTCCATGGCGGCATGTGTAAGGAAGCGTCCGAGGCCCTGGCTGTCCATGGCGGCATGTGGGAGGAAGCGTCCGAGGCCCTGGCTGTCCATGGCGGCATGTGGGAGGAAGCGTCCGAGGCCCTGGCTGTCCATGGCGGCATGTGTAAGGAAGCGTCCGAGGCCCTGGCTGTCCATGGCGGCATGTGGGAGGAAGTGTCCGAGGCCCTGGCTGTCCATGGCGGCATGTGGGAGGAAGAGCCCGCAGCTTCCCTTGCCCAAGCTCTGCTGAGGGACGCAGTGATGCGGGGTGCGGGAATTTTGTGTCGATCCATTCTTTATCTCTGCACAGCAGACGACTGTTTTGTAAGATGTGCTCATCCATTAGTTGTAAAGATGTTGATAACTGTCAGAAATCGTTACCGTATATTTTAATTCATTTTACACTTGGACATTTTAGAATAGGCACTGTTTTTGGCGAACATTTTTATATATGATTTTTTATAACAGGAAGTGTACTGGAGGATGATATGTTGGATGAGTTATACGTCTGCATTCTACATCTACATATGGATACGCTTTCTAGTAGAAACGGGCCAATGCACCCACAGCTTTGTGAAGTCACGCTGTTCATATTTTTCAACGAAATAATTTAATCACTATGCTGACAAAGCGTGGCGCATGTGTCATACATTGTTATGCGGGTTTTTTCATTGCTTAGTATAAAGAAGCCAGAGAAAAGTTTTGTATTGCGTTTTTCAACACGGCCCGAGGGCGGAGTTTCATACATCCAGCTTCGCCAGTCTTGTGCACGAAGTTGCCTTCCATATATATCATTGGTGCATTGCAGCATATGCTACCTTCAGTACAGCAGTCTTAATCCCCTAAAACACAAACAAACAAACAAACAAACACATACACACACTGAAACAAACAAACACACGCACACACACACGCACACACACACACTAACACATTCACACACACACACACGCGCAAACACACACCTAGCCGAGCGAGCTAGCGAGAGAGATTGAGACCACTCTTTCGCAGCAATCCCTTTCAATGTGGTTTCCGATACATAAAATTGAAATGATGTCTATGCTATCAACAAGAGGAGTGTTGTCGCACCTGACTCACAGTGAAGGCCACGGTTGCCATACTAGGCCTTGTGTATCTCCTATCAGCACGGCGAAGGTTCACTCCATTTGCCTTCTTTGACATGTCCAGCACAACAAAAACACAAAAAGCACCCAAGAAGGAACAATCGGTAAGTTGTACACTCACATTCTGGTTATTCTTACTTGTTGTACAAATGCAGCAGCTAATACTCCGACTCGCTGGTCATAGCAGAGTCCACTGCTCACTGGTGGAGAGAGGGAGAGAGAGAGAGAGAGAGAGAGAGAGAGAGAGAGAGAGAGAGAGAGAGAGAGAGAGAGAGAGAGAGAGAGAGAGAACGAACGAACGAACAAACGAACTTTATTTTACAAGGGTAGTGAATTAGGCAGTAGTGCCTTTCTTACATTCAGCCCTTGAGGCAAAATATTCAAATGTGGTAAGAGAGAGAGAGAGAGAGAGAGAGAGAGAGAGAGAGAGAGAGAGAGAGTCAGTATAATTATCGCAAGAATTATACATGTACAATTTCTTAAACATACTAAAATGGGTAGATAGTGTACCAGAAAAGCAAAATTTAAATATGGAACTTGAATCAACTACAATGACATATACATAAAAACAATTTTCTAAACATCCAAATGTTAAAAACAAATAGCATACATGTAGGCCAAAGCCTCTTGGTGTACACTCCCTCCCCTACTCCCCCACCCCCAATCAGCCGGAACCCCTCGATAGTTCAGCAGGGGTGGCCTGAAGTAAGCATATATGTGAGGGATGGACAATATACACAAATACACACTTAGCCGTTCCACTGTCTAGACGCCAGATGAAAGCGTGGAAAACTATGTCATAGGATGATGCCTGAGAATAATGCGAATTTTATCTTTGAACATAGGCAAAGATTTGATACATTTTATGTCATCAGGCAGTGTATTCCACAGAGCAGCCCCAGAGTAAGATAGGCTCGATTTGAACAAATCAATGCGAGGCTGAGGCAGGAGAAATTTGTCACGACCTCTGAATGATGACTGCTCAAATAGTTTGGTTAGATATTCTGGTGTTCGGCCATCTTTTACCTTTTTCACAAGCACACACTTATTGAGTTGCAGATGCTTATGGAGAGGCAAAATGTCAAGCATTTCCATTTTCCTTTCAGTGCTGAGAGATTTATTTGGGATCATAAGCTTAGAAGCTCTTCTGTAAAGTGAATTAACTCTCTTCAAATTAGCTTCACTACAGTTATCCCACAATGTTGATGCGTAATTGATGTGTGATATGATGTGGGCACTGAAAAAGATTTTGCAGGTTTCCGTGTCTACAAAGTGCCTCAGCTTTGACAGTAGAAAGAGATTGCTTGAAATCTTTTTGCACATTAGATTTATGTGTGAATTCCAGTCTAACTGTTCGTCAATCATCACCCCAAGCACTTTGTGTTCTTTCACCTTTTCTATCGGCTCTGCATCAAGTGAGAGTGGGAGTGACAAAGGATGTAGTTGATGTTTTTGCCTTGTGGTTATCACCATTATACTTGGTTTTGGATGGGTTGAGGACCATATGATTTGAAAGACACCAGCAACATATTTCATCAAGACTCTTTTGGAGTTTATCTGCCACAGTTTCGGTTGAGCTGTCCGCGATAGACAGCGTTGTATCATCTGCAAACATGTTGCATGAGACCTTTCTATCTGTGATATGCAAGGGTAGGTCATTTATGAATAAGCAGAATAAAAGGGGGCCTAGTACAGATCCCTGTGGGACACCGGCTTTTAGAATACCATACTTGGAAACGTGCCCATCGAATTGGACACTTTGTTGTCGATTATCCAGGAATGACTGAAAAAACTTCACAGTCGTGTGACCATGAAAATAAAGAGCCAGTTTATCCAATAGTATGTCGTGATGTACCATGTCAAAGGCTTTTCTGAAATCTAGGAAGACAGATCCTATCACTTTCGAGGTGTTAATGGCGTGCAGCCAGGTGTCAATCAGGTGGGATAATGCAGTATGGCAGGAATGTTTTGGTCAGGAAGCCCGATTGAAGGGGGTGAAGAAGACTGTGCCGATCAAGAAATGCCAACAGATGTTTGTGAACGTGCTTTTCAATTGGTTTTGATAAAATTGATAGAACTGATATGGGTCGGAAGTCATCTAGACTTGTGGGAGTTTTCACTTTTGGTAGAGGGATAACTTTAGCTTTTTTCCATTCATCTGGGAAGTTTTGCTTGATAATGCACAAATTGTATATGTATGTGAGCGAGTCGATTACATATGGAAGAGAGAGTTTAAGAAGAAAGCTATTGATGCCATCAGGTCCTGTAGTTTTAGAGTTGAGTTTTTCAATAAATCTGCCAACTTCATGAACAGCAAGAAGAGGAATCTCAAATTCCAATGAAGACAATAGTCTCTCTTGGCAGAATTCTTGAAGATATGCTGTTTCAGACTGGAAATTATGGTTGCTATCGCGAGGGAATAACTTTTCAGCCACAGAAAGGAAGTGATTATTGCAGTCATTAACATCATCGGATGGGTATGATGAGTGAGCTTTAGCTCCGTTTCGTTTGGTAAAGGTATTTATGGCGTTCCATACTGAGGTGATGTTTTTGTTATCAGTTATAAGTTTCTGAAAATATTCTTTCTTTGCTTTCCTCACTAAGCTTTTAACTGCATTTCTTTGTTTTTTATATGCAACGAAATCATTGCTTTTCCTGTGTTTATCTCTGAGGGACATTGCTTGCATTACTTCCTTGGTTAACCATGGTGGCAGCGTTGGATGACGCACGCGTTTTCTTTTGATCGGAACGTGTTTGTTAATTACGCCTAGAAATATGTTGTACCAAAGCTGAAGTGCACAGTTTGGATCGGTGTGATATTGGACTTCATGGAAGGGTGTCTTTTGGAGGTCAGAACAAAAGGTTTTGGCATCAAAGTTTTTGAACGATCTATAGGTCAGATATGAATGATCGCGTTTTTTGCTTTTGGAGAGTTTAGCGTGCAAGGAGCAGATGATTGGAAAATGATCACTAATGCCCATTCTTGGCACCCAAGTGCTTTGTATCAGATGGATGTTGGTGGTATATATGTGATCAATAAGAGTCGATGTTGATTGAGTGACCCTAGTGGCTGTATGAACCAATTGCTTGAGTCCAAAGAGCAGGGTAGTTGAATTCCATGCACCGTTAATTTTTAGGTAGTCTATATTAAAGTCACCAAGAAGAAGAATATATTTTCCAAGAGCACTCACTTTGAGAGAGAGAAAGAGAGAGAGAGAGAGAGAGAGAGAGAGAGAGAGAGAGAGAGACAGAGAGAGACAGAGAGAGAGAGAAAACGAACGAAGTTACTTTATTTTACAAGGGTAGTGAATTAGGCAGTAGTGCCGTTCTTACATTCAGCCCTTGAGAAAAAATATTCAACTGTGGTAAGAGAGAGAGAGAGAGAGAGAGAGAGAGAGACAGAGAGAGAGAGAGAGAGAGAGACAGACAGACAGAGACAGAGAGAGACAGAGACAGAGAGAAAGAGAGAGACAGACAGAGAGAGAGACAGAGACAGAGGGAGACAGAGTGAAAGAGAGAGACAGAGTGAAAGAGAGAGAGACAGACAGAGAGAGACAGAGACAGAGACAGAGATAGCGAGAAAGAGAGAGACAGACAGAGAGAGACAGAGAGAGAGAGAAAGAGAGAGAGAGAAGAGAGAGCGATAGACAGACAGAGAGAGAGACAGACACAGAGAGAGAGATACAGACACAGAGAGAGAGAGAGAGGGAGGGAGAGAGAGGGAGAGAGAGAGAAAGAGAGAGAGAGAAAAAGAGAGAGAGAGAGAGAGAAAGAGAGAGAGAGAGAAAAGAGAGAGAAAGAGAGACAGAGAGAGAGAGAAAGAGAGAGAGAGGGAGAGAGAGAGAAAGAGAGAGAGGGAGAGAGGGAAAGAGAGAGAGAAAGAGAGAGAGAGAAAGAGAGAGAGAGAGAGAGAGAGAGAGAGAGAGAGAGAGAGAGAGAGAGAGAGAGAGAGGAAGAGAGAGAGCATAAAGTGAATGAGGACAGGAAAGGGGGAGATCAAAGGAGGAGAGGTCGCCTGGAGCTCCAGGTCTGCACGCTGACTGCTGTGGAGCCCGTGACTGCGAATACACCACAGCTTCTAGTCAGGAGGAAGAGGAGGGGGAGGGGGGGGGGGGGGGGGGAGGGAGG
>JAWQFJ010028239.1:37500-60000 GCA_034096865.1 Theodoxus fluviatilis | reverse complement strand
CCTGATATAGTGATTTCCTCTCACTCCACCCAGCTCTGGTGATTTCCTCTCACTCCACCCAGGTCTTAGTGATTTCCTCTCACTCCACCCAGCTCCAGTGATTTCCTCTCACTCCACCCAGCTCCGGTGATTTCCTCTCACTCCACCCAGCTCTAGTGATTTCCTCTCACTCCACCAGCTCTGGTGATTTCCTCTACTCCACCTAGCTCCAGTGATTTCCTCTCACTCCACCCAGCTCCAGTGATTTCCTCTCACTCCACCCAGCTCCAGTGATTTCCTCTCACTCCACCCAGCTCTAGTGATTTCCTCTCACTCCACCCAGCTCTGGTGATTTCCTCTCACTCCACCCAGCTCTGGTGATTTCCTCTCACTCCACCCAGCTCTGGTGATTTCCTCTCACTCCACCAGCTCTGGTGATTTCCTCTCACTCCACCCAGCTCTGGTGATTTCCTCTCACTCCACCCAGCTCCAGTGATTTCCTCTCACTCCACCCAGCTCTGGTGATTTCCTCTCACTCCACCCAGCTCTGGTGATTTCCTCTCACTCCACCCAGCTCTGGTGATTTCCTCTCACTCCACCCAGCTCCAGTGATTTCCTCTCACTCCACCCAGCTGTGGTGATTTCCTCTCACTCCACCCAGCTCAGTGATTTCCTCTCACTCCACCCAGCTCAGTGATTTCCTCTCACTCCACCCAGCTGTGGTGATTTCCTCTCACTCCACCCAGCTCCAGTGATTTCCTCTCACTCCACCCAGCTCCAGTGATTTCCTCTCACTCCACCCAGCTCCAGTGATTTCCTCTCACTCCACCCAGCTCTGGTGATTTCCTCTCACTCCACCCAGCTCCAGTGATTTCCTCTCACTCCACCCAGCTCTGGTGATTTCCTCTCACTCCACCCAGCTCCAGTGATTTCCTCTCACTCCACCCAGCTCTGGTGATTTCCTCTCACTCCACCCAGCTCTGGTGATTTCCTCTCACTCCACCCAGCTCTGGTGATTTCCTCTCACTCCACCCAGCTCCAGTGATTTCCTCTCACTCCACCCAGCTCCAGTGATTTCCTCTCACTCCACCCAGCTCTGGTGATTTCCTCTCACTCCACCCAGCTCTGGTGATTTCCTCTCACTCCACCCAGCTCCAGTGATTTCCTCTCACTCCACCCAGCTCTGGTGATTTCCTCTCACTCCACCCAGCTCTGGTGATTTCCTCTCACTCCACCCAGCTCTGGTGATTTCCTCTCACTCCACCCAGCTCCGGTGATTTCCTCTCACTCCACCCAGCTCCAGTGATTTCCTCTCACTCCACCCAGCTCTGGTGATTTCCTCTCACTCCACCCAGCTCTGGTGATTTCCTCTCACTCCACCCAGCTCCAGTGATTTCCTCTCACTCCACCCAGCTCTGGTGATTTCCTCTCACTCCACCCAGCTCTGGTGATTTCCTCTCACTCCACCCAGCTCTGGTGATTTCCTCTCACTCCACCCAGCTCTGGTGATTTCCTCTCACTCCACCCAGCTCCAGTGATTACCTCTCACTCCACCCAGCTCCAGTGATTTCCTCTCACTCCACCCAGCTCTGGTGATTTCCTCTCACTCCACCCAGCTCCAGTGATTTCCTCTCAATCCACCTAGCTCCAGTGATTTCCTCTTACTCCACCCAGCTCCAGTGATTTCCTCTCACTCCACCCAGCTCTGGTGATTTCCTCTCACTCCACCCAGCTCCAGTGATTTCCTCTCACTCCACCCAGCTCTGGTGATTTCCTCTCACTCCACCCAGCTCCAGTGATTTCCTCTCACTCCACCCAGCTGTGGTGATTTCCTCTCACACCACCCGGCGCCGGTGATTTCTTCTCACTCCACCCAGCTCTGGTGATTTCCTCTTACTCCACCCAGCTCCAGTGATTTTCTCTCATTCCACCCAGGTCTGGTGATTACCTCTCACTCCACCCAGCTCCAGTGATTTCCTCTCACTCCACCCAGCTCTGGTGATTTCCTCTCACTCCACCCAGCTCCAGTGATTTCCTCTCAATCCACCTAGCTCCAGTGATTTCCTCTTACTCCACCCAGCTCCAGTGATTTCCTCTCACTCCACCCGGTTTTAGTGATTTCCTCTTACTCCATCCAGCTCTGGTGATTTCCTCTCACTCCACCCGGTTTTAGTGATTTCCTCTTACTCCACCCAGCTCTGGTGATTTCCTCTCACTCCACCCGGTTTTAGTGATTTCCTCTTACTCCACCCAGCTCCAGTGATTTCCTCTCACTCCACCCAGCTCCGGTGATTTCCTCTCACTCCACCCGGTTTTAGTGATTTCCTCTTACTCCAACCAGCTCTGGTGATTTCCTCTTACTCCACCTAGCTCCAGTGATTTCCTCTCACTCCACCCAGCTCCAGTGATTTCCTCTCACTCCACCCAGCTCCAGTGATTTCCTCTCACTCCACCCAGCTCTAGTGATTTCCTCTCACTCCACCCAGCTCCAGTGATTTCCTCTCACTCCACCCAGCTCTGGTGATTTCCTCTCACTCCACCCAGCTCTGGTGATTTCCTCTTACTCCACCCATCTCTGGGTATTTCCTCTCACTCCACCCAGCTCTGGTGATTTCCTCTTACTCCACACAGGTCTGGTGATTTCCTCTCACTCCACCCAGGTCTGGTGATTTCCTCTCACTCCACCCAGCTCCAGTGATTTCCTCTTACTCCACCCATCTCTGGGTATTTCCTCTCACTCCACCCAGCTCTGGTGATTTCCTCTCACTCCACACAGGTCTGGTGATTTCCTCTCACTCCACCCAGCTCCAGTGATTTCCTCTCATTCCACCCAGCTGTGGTGATTTCCTCTCACTCCACCCAGCTTCAGTGATTTCCTCTCACTCCACCCAGCTTCAGTGATTTCCTCTCACTCCACCCAGCTGTGGTGATTTCCTCTCACTCCACCCAGCTCCAGTGATTTCCTCTCACTCCACCCAGCTCCAGTGATTTCCTCTCACTCCACCCAGCTCCAGTGATTTCCTCTCACTCCACCCAACTCTGGTGATTTCCTCTCACTCCACCCAGCTTTGGTGATTTCCTCTCGCTCCACCCAGCTCTGGTGATTTCCTCTCACTCCACCCAGCTCCAGTGATTTCCTCTCACTCCACCCAGCTCCAGTGATTTCCTCTCACTCCACCCAGCTCTGGTGATTTCCTCTCACTCCACCCAGCTCCAGAGATTTCCTCTCACTTCACCCAGCTCTGGTGGTTTCCTCTCACTCCACCCAGGTCTGGTGATTTCCTCTCACTCCACCCAGCTCCAGTGATTTCCTCTCACTCGCCCCAGCTCTGGTGATTTCCTCTTACTCCACCCAGCTCTGGTGATTTCCTCTCACTCCACCCAGCTGTGGTGATTTCCTCTCACTCCACCCAGCTCTGGTGATTTCCTCTTACCCCACCCAGCTCCAGTTATTTCCTCTCACTCCACCCAGCTCTGGTGATTTCCTCTCACTCCACCCAGCTCTGGAGATTTCCTCTCACTCCACCCAGCTCTGGTGATTTTCTCTCATTCCACCTAGGTCTGGTGATTACCTCTCACTCCACCCAGCTCCAGTGATTACCTCTCACTCCACCCAGCTCCAGTGATTTCCTCTCACTCCACCCAGGTCTGGTGATTTCCTCTCACTCCACCCAGCTCCAGTGATTTCCTCTCAATCCACCTAGCTCCAGTGATTTCCTCTTACTCCACCTAGCTCCAGTGATTTCCTCTTACTCCACCCAGCTCTGGTGATTTCCTCTCACTCCACCCAGCTCCAGTGATTTCCTCTCACTCCACCCAGCTCTGGTGATTTCCTCTCTCTCCACCCAGCTCTGGTGATTTCCTCTCACTCCACCCAGGTCTGGTGAGTTCCTCTCACTCCACCCAGCTGTGGTGATTTCCTCTCACACCACCCGGCGCCGGTGATTTCTTCTCACTCCACCCAGCTCTGGTGATTTCCTCTTACTCCACCCAGCTCCAGTGATTTTCTCTCATTCCACCCAGGTCTGGTGATTACCTCTCACTCCACCCAGCTCAAGTGATTTCCTCTCACTCCACCCAGCTCTGGTGATTTCCTCTCACTCCACCCAGCTCCAGTGATTTCCTCTCAATCCACCTAGCTCCAGTGATTTCCTCTTACTCCACCCAGCTCCGGTGATTTCCTCTCACTCCACCCGGTTTTAGTGATTTCCTCTTACTCCACCCAGCTCTGGTGATTTCCTCTCACTCCACCCGGTTTTAGTGATTTCCTCTCACTCCACCCAGCTCCAGTGATTTCCTCTCACTCCACCCAGGTCTGGTGATTTCCTCTCACTCCACCCAGCTGTGGTGATTTCCTCTCACACCACCCGGCGCCGGTGATTTCTTCTCTACCCAGCTCCAGTGATTTCCTTTCACTCCACCCAGCTCCGGTGATTTTCTCTCACTCCACCCGGTTTTAGTGATTTCCTCTTACTCCACCTAGCTCCAGTGATTTCCTCTCACTCCACCCAGCTCTGGTGATTTCCTCTCACTCCACCCAGCTCCAGAGATTTCCTCTCACTTCACCCAGCTCTGGTGGTTTCCTCTCACTCCACCCAGGTCTGGTGATTTCCTCTTACTCCACCTAGCTCCAGTGATTTCCTCTCACTCCACCCAGCTCTGGTGATTTCCTCTCACTCCACCGAGCTCCAGAGATTTCCTCTCACTTCACCCAGCTCTGGTGGTTTCCTCTCACTCCACCCAGCTCTGGTGATTTCCTCTCACTCCACCCAGCTCCAGTGATTTCCTCTCACTCCACCCAGCTCCAGTGAATTCCTCTCACTCCACCCAGCTCCAGTGATTTCCTCTCACTCCACCCAGCTCCAGTGAATTCCTCTCACTCCACCCAGCTCCAGTGACTCCATTGCAATTGACCTTGCACCGCCTGTAAAAGCTGAAACCGTAACATCACTAATTATTGATTGATTCATTCGTTCATTCATTCCTTCATTCATTCATTCGTTCATTCAGTTATTCATTCAGTTATTCATTCATTTATTCAACCCCTTAATTAGTTATTCATTCATTCATTCACTCGTTCATTTATTCTTTCATTCATGCGTTCATTTATTTAGTGCTTCATTCATCCAGTCCCTCATTCAAATTTTGCAGACGGTACCGCATCTGATATGTGAGGTATCCTATCCCTCAATTCAAGAACATTTAATCAAAACGTCACTAATACAGAACATTTCTGATACTAAAGAACAAACAAACTCAACAACTTCGACATTTGGATATCAAAGTAACGAAAATACTGCAGACTTGTCTGGACATTGGAGGAGTGGCATCTCGGACACTCTGAGGCAGCAGTGGTGTGGTGTCGTCTCTCCATCCCGTGCTCCCTCCAACACACTGTCAGCTGCATGTATTAGTCATATAGCCCGAGCGTCTCTCCATCCCGTGCTGCCTCCAACAACACACTGTCAGCTGCATGTATTAGTCATATAGCCCGAGCGTCTCTCCATCCCGTGCTCCCACCAACACACTGTCAGCTGCATGTATTAGTCATATAGCCCGAGCGTCTCTCCATCCCGTGCTCCCACCACCAACACACTGTCAGGTGTATGTATTAGTCATATAGCCCGAGCGTCTCTCCATCCCGTGCTCCCTCCAACACACTGTCAGCTGCATGTATTAGTCATATAGCCCGAGCGTCTCTCCATCCCGTGCTGCCACCAACAACACACTGTCAGCTGCATGTATTAGTCATATAGCCCGAGCGTCTCTCCATCCCGTGCTGCCTCCAACAACACACTGTCAGCTGCATGTATTAGTCATATAGCCCGAGCGTCTCTCCATCCCGTGCTGCCTCCAACAACACACTGTCAGCTGCATGTATTAGTCATATAGCCCGAGCGTCTCTCCATCCCGTGCTGCCACCACCAACACACTGTCAGCTGCATGTATTAGTCATATAGCCCGAGCGTCTCTCCATCCCGTGCTGCCTCCAACAACACACTGTCAGCTGCATGTATTAGTCATATAGCCCGAGCGTCTCTCCATCCCGTGCTGCCTCCAACACACTGTCAGCTGCATGTATTAGTCATATAGCCCGAGCGTCTCTCCATCCCGTGCTCCCACCAACAACACACTGTCAGCTGCATGTATTAGTCATATAGCCCGAGCGTCTCTCCATCCCGTGCTGCCTCCAACAACACACTGTCAGCTGCATGTATTAGTCATATAGCCCGAGCGTCTCTCCATCCCGTGCTCCCACCAACAACACACTGTCAGCTGCATGTATTAGTCATATAGCCCGAGCGTCTCTCCATCCCGTGCTCCCACCACCAACACACTGTCAGCTGCATGTATTAGTCATATAGCCCGAGCGTCTCTCCATCCCGTGCTGCCTCCAACAACACACTGTCAGCTGCATGTATTAGTCATATAGCCCGAGCGTCTCTCCATCCCGTGCTGCCTCCAACACACTGTCAGCTGCATGTATTAGTCATATAGCCCGAGCGTCTCTCCATCCCGTGCTCCCACCAACAACACACTGTCAGCTGCATGTATTAGTCATATAGCCCGAGCGTCTCTCCATCCCGTGCTGCCACCAACAACACACTGTCAGCTGCATGTATTAGTCATATAGCCCGAGCGTCTCTCCATCCCGTGCTGCCACCACCAACACACTGTCAGCTGCATGTATTAGTCATATAGCCCGAGCGTCTCTCCATCCCGTGCTCCCACCAACACACTGTCAGCTGCATGTATTAGTCATATAGCCCGAGCGTCTCTCCATCCCGTGCTGCCTCCAACAACACACTGTCAGCTGCATGTATTAGTCATATAGCCCGAGCGTCTCTCCATCCCGTGCTCCCACCACCAACACACTGTCAGCTGCATGTATTAGTCATATAGCCCGAGCGTCTCTCCATCCCGTGCTGCCACCACCAACACACTGTCAGCTGCATGTATTAGTCATATAGCCCGAGCGTCTCTCCATCCCGTGCTCCCACCACCAACACACTGTCAGCTGCATGTATTAGTCATATAGCCCGAGCGTCTCTCCATCCCGTGCTCCCACCAACAACACACTGTCAGCTGCATGTATTAGTCATATAGCCCGAGCGTCTCTCCATCCCGTGCTCCCACCAACACACTGTCAGCTGCATGTATTAGTCATATAGCCCGAGCGTCTCTCCATCCCGTGCTGCCACCAACAACACACTGTCAGCTGCATGTATTAGTCATATAGCCCGAGCGTCTCTCCATCCCGTGCTCCACCAACAACACACTGTCAGCTGCATGTATTAGTCATATAGCCCGAGCGTCTCTCCATCCCGTGCTCCCCACCAACACACTGTCAGCTGCATGTATTAGTCATATAGCCCGAGCGTCTCTTCCATCCCGTGCTCCCACCACCAACACACTGTCAGCTGCATGTATTAGTCATATAGCCCGAGCGTCTCTCCATCCCGTGCTCCATCCAACAACACACTGTCAGCTGCATGTATTAGTCATATAGCCCGAGCGTCTCTCCATCCCGTGCTCCTCCAACAACACACTGTCAGCTGCATGTATTAGTCATATAGCCCGAGCGTCTCTCCATCCCGTGCTCCTCCAACAACACACTGTCAGCTGCATGTATTAGTCATATAGCCCGAGCGTCTCTCCATCCCGTGCTGCCTCCAACAACACACTGTCAGCTGCATGTATTAGTCATATAGCCCGAGCGTCTCTCCATCCCGTGCTGCCTCCAACAACACACTGTCAGCTGCATGTATTAGTCATATAGCCCGAGCGTCTCTCCATCCCGTGCTGCCTCCAACAACACACTGTCAGCTGCATGTATTAGTCATATAGCCCGAGCGTCTCTCCATCCCGTGCTCCCACCAACACACTGTCAGCTGCATGTATTAGTCATATAGCCCGAGCGTCTCTCCATCCCGTGCTCCCACCAACAACACACTGTCAGCTGCATGTATTAGTCATATAGCCCGAGCGTCTCTCCATCCCGTGCTGCCACCACAACACACTGTCAGCTGCATGTATTAGTCATATAGCCCGAGCGTCTCTCCATCCCGTGCTCCCACCAACACACTGTCAGCTGCATGTATTAGTCATATAGCCCGAGCGTCTCTCCATCCCGTGCTGCCCACCAACACACTGTCAGCTGCATGTATTAGTCATATAGCCCGAGCGTCTCTCCATCCCGTGCTCCCACCACAACACACTGTCAGCTGCATGTATTAGTCATATAGCCCGAGCGTCTCTCCATCCCGTGCTCCCACCAACACACACTGTCAGCTGCATGTATTAGTCATATAGCCCGAGCGTCTCTCCATCCCGTGCTCCCACCAACACACTGTCAGCTGCATGTATTAGTCATATAGCCCGAGCGTCTCTCCATCCCGTGCTCCCACCACAACACACTGTCAGCTGCATGTATTAGTCATATAGCCCGAGCGTCTCTCCATCCCGTGCTCCCACCACAACACACTGTCAGCTGCATGTATTAGTCATATAGCCCGAGCGTCTCTCCATCCCGTGCTCCCACCAACACACTGTCAGCTGCATGTATTAGTCATATAGCCCGAGCGTCTCTCCATCCCGTGCTCCCACCACAACACACTGTCAGCTGCATGTATTAGTCATATAGCCCGAGCGTCTCTCCATCCCGTGCTCCCACCAACAACACACTGTCAGCTGCATGTATTAGTCATATAGCCCGAGCGTCTCTCCATCCCGTGCTCCCACCAACACACTGTCAGCTGCATGTATTAGTCATATAGCCCGAGCGTCTCTCCATCCCGTGCTCCCGCTGCATGTATTAGTCATATAGCCCGAGCGTCTCTCCATCCCGTGCTGCCACCAACAACACACTGTCAGCTGCATGTATTAGTCATATAGCCCGAGCGTCTCTCCATCCCGTGCTGCCACCAACAACACACTGTCAGCTGCATGTATTAGTCATATAGCCCGAGCGTCTCTCCATCCCGTGCTGCATCAACAACACACTGTCAGCTGCATGTATTAGTCATATAGCCCGAGCGTCTCTCCATCCCGTGCTGCCACCACCAACACACTGTCAGCTGCATGTATTAGTCATATAGCCCGAGCGTCTCTCCATCCCGTGCTGCCTCCAACAACACACTGTCAGCTGCATGTATTAGTCATATAGCCCGAGCGTCTCTCCATCCCGTGCTCCCACCAACACACTGTCAGCTGCATGTATTAGTCATATAGCCCGAGCGTCTCTCCATCCCGTGCTCCCACCAACACACTGTCAGCTGCATGTATTAGTCATATAGCCCGAGCGTCTCTCCATCCCGTGCTGCCTCCAACAACACACTGTCAGCTGCATGTATTAGTCATATAGCCCGAGCGTCTCTCCATCCCGTGCTCCTCCAACAACACACTGTCAGCTGCATGTATTAGTCATATAGCCCGAGCGTCTCTCCATCCCGTGCTCCCACCACCAACACACTGTCAGCTGCATGTATTAGTCATATAGCCCGAGCGTCTCTCCATCCCGTGCTGCCCCACCAACACACTGTCAGCTGCATGTATTAGTCATATAGCCCGAGCGTCTCTCCATCCCGTGCTCCCACCAACACACTGTCAGCTGCATGTATTAGTCATATAGCCCGAGCGTCTCTCCATCCCGTGCTCCCACCAACAACACACTGTCAGCTGCATGTATTAGTCATATAGCCCGAGCGTCTCTCCATCCCGTGCTGCCACCAACAACACACTGTCAGCTGCATGTATTAGTCATATAGCCCGAGCGTCTCTCCATCCCGTGCTGCCACCACCAACACACTGTCAGCTGCATGTATTAGTCATATAGCCCGAGCGTCTCTCCATCCCGTGCTGCCACCAACAACACACTGTCAGCTGCATGTATTAGTCATATAGCCCGAGCGTCTCTCCATCCCGTGCTGCCACCAACAACACACTGTCAGCTGCATGTATTAGTCATATAGCCCGAGCGTCTCTCCATCCCGTGCTCCCACCACAACACACTGTCAGCTGCATGTATTAGTCATATAGCCCGAGCGTCTCTCCATCCCGTGCTGCCACCACCAACACACTGTCAGCTGCATGTATTAGTCATATAGCCCGAGCGTCTCTCCATCCCGTGCTCCCACCACCAACACACTGTCAGCTGCATGTATTAGTCATATAGCCCGAGCGTCTCTCCATCCCGTGCTCCCACCAACAACACACTGTCAGCTGCATGTATTAGTCATATAGCCCGAGCGTCTCTCCATCCCGTGCTCCCACCAACACACTGTCAGCTGCATGTATTAGTCATATAGCCCGAGCGTCTCTCCATCCCGTGCTGCCACCAACAACACACTGTCAGCTGCATGTATTAGTCATATAGCCCGAGCGTCTCTCCATCCCGTGCTCCCACCAACAACACACTGTCAGCTGCATGTATTAGTCATATAGCCCGAGCGTCTCTCCATCCCGTGCTCCCACCAACACACTGTCAGCTGCATGTATTAGTCATATAGCCCGAGCGTCTCTCCATCCCGTGCTGCCTCCAACAACACACTGTCAGCTGCATGTATTAGTCATATAGCCCGAGCTTCTCTCCATCCCGTGCTCCCTCCAACAACACACTGTCAGCTGCATGTATTAGTCATATAGCCCGAGCGTCTCTCCATCCCGTGCTCCCTCCAACAACACACTGTCAGCTGCATGTATTAGTCATATAGCCCGAGCGTCTCTCCGTCCCGTGCTCCCACCACCAACACACTGTCAGCTGCATGTATTAGTCATATAGCCCGAGCGTATCTCCATCCCGTGCTGCCTCCAACAACACACTGTCAGCTGCATGTATTAGTCATATAGCCCGAGCGTCTCTTTATCCCGTGCTGCCACCACCAACACACTGTCAGCTGCATGTATTAGTCATATAGCCCGAGCGTCTCTCCATCCCGTGCTCCCACCAACACACTGTCAGCTGCATGTATTAGTCATATAGCCCGAGCGTCTCTCCATCCCGTGCTCCCACCAACACACTGTCAGCTGCATGTATTAGTCATATAGCCCGAGCGTCTCTCCATCCCGTGCTCCCACCAACACACTGTCAGCTGCATGTATTAGTCATATAGCCCGAGCGTCTCTCCATCCCGTGCTCCCACCAACACACTGTCAGCTGCATGTATTAGTCATATAGCCCGAGCGTCTCTCCATCCCGTGCTGCCACCACCCATTCTAGTAAACTAGAGATTTCGCCTACCGGCAAAAGTATCTCTAGCACAGTTCACATCACGTGATGGAAGGTTTTTGGCCAATTTATTCATACGGAGGTCACACGAGAGGCTTGTGGGATAGCCGATGTGCTCCCTGACATACGCCGTTAAAGTAGTTCTAAGACTATTTCGCACAAAACTCTTAACTTACTCTTGTTGAGACAACAAACAAGCGTTTATTCGATACAATAAAATGTTTGTGTTGAAATGGAACCAAGTTTTTACATCTGAATGATTTCTGTAAAAAGTGGAGAGAAAAATAGTATGAGAACGAACTATTTTTGGCGCAAGGCTGTAATGCCAAGGGCCAAGCCTATAACGCATTCATTGCGAACTGTGCCAGAGTCAATACTCGGGTTTACAGAATGGCCACCACCAACACACTGTCAGCTGCATGTATTAGTCATATAGCCCGAGCGTCTCTCCATCCCGTGCTCCCACCAACAACACACTGTCAGCTGCATGTATTAGTCATATAGCCCGAGCGTCTCTCCATCCCGTGCTGCCACCAACAACACACTGTCAGCTGCATGTATTAGTCATATAGCCCGAGCGTCTCTCCATCCCGTGCTGCCACCACCAACACACTGTCAGCTGCATGTATTAGTCATATAGCCCGAGCGTCTCTCCATCCCGTGCTGCATCCAACAACGCACTGTCAGCTGCATGTATTAGTCATATAGCCCGAGCGTCTCTCCATCCCGTGCTGCCTCCAACAACACACTGTCAGCTGCATGTATTAGTCATATAGCCCGAGCGTCTCTCCATCCCGTGCTCCCACCACCAACACACTGTCAGCTGCATGTATTAGTCATATAGCCCGAGCGTCTCTCCATCCCGTGCTGCCACCAACAACACACTGTCAGCTGCATGTATTAGTCATATAGCCCGAGCGTCTCTCCATCCCGTGCTCCCACCAACAACACACTGTCAGCTGCATGTATTAGTCATATAGCCCGAGCGTCTCTCCATCCCGTGCTCCCACCAACAACACACTGTCAGCTGCATGTATTAGTCATATAGCCCGAGCGTCTCTCCATCCCGTGCTGCCTCCAACAACACACTGTCAGCTGCATGTATTAGTCATATAGCCCGAGCGTCTCTCCATCCCGTGCTGCCTCCAACAACACACTGTCAGCTGCATGTATTAGTCATATAGCCCGAGCGTCTCTCCATCCCGTGCTCCCTCCAACAACACACTGTCAGCTGCATGTATTAGTCATATAGCCCGAGCGTCTCTCCATCCCGTGCTCCCACCAACAACACACTGTCAGCTGCATGTATTAGTCATATAGCCCGAGCGTCTCTCCATCCCGTGCTGCCTCCAACAACACACTGTCAGCTGCATGTATTAGTCATATAGCCCGAGCGTCTCTCCATCCCGTGCTCCTCCAACAACACACTGTCAGCTGCATGTATTAGTCATATAGCCCGAGCGTCTCTCCATCCCGTGCTGCCTCCAACAACACACTGTCAGCTGCATGTATTAGTCATATAGCCCGAGCGTCTCTCCATCCCGTGCTCCCACCAACACACTGTCAGCTGCATGTATTAGTCATATAGCCCGAGCGTCTCTCCATCCCGTGCTGCCTCCAACAACACACTGTCAGCTGCATGTATTAGTCATATAGCCCGAGCGTCTCTCCATCCCGTGCTGCCACCACAACACACTGTCAGCTGCATGTATTAGTCATATAGCCCGAGCGTCTCTCCATCCCGTGCTGCCCCACCAACACACTGTCAGCTGCATGTATTAGTCATATAGCCCGAGCGTCTCTCCATCCCGTGCTCCCACCAACACACTGTCAGCTGCATGTATTAGTCATATAGCCCGAGCGTCTCTCCATCCCGTGCTCCCACCAACACACTGTCAGCTGCATGTATTAGTCATATAGCCCGAGCGTCTCTCCATCCCGTGCTCCCACCAACACACTGTCAGCTGCATGTATTAGTCATATAGCCCGAGCGTCTCTCCATCCCGTGCTCCCACCAACACACTGTCAGCTGCATGTATTAGTCATATAGCCCGAGCGTCTCTCCATCCCGTGCTCCCACCACAACACACTGTCAGCTGCATGTATTAGTCATATAGCCCGAGCGTCTCTCCATCCCGTGCTCCCACCAACACACTGTCAGCTGCATGTATTAGTCATATAGCCCGAGCGTCTCTCCATCCCGTGCTCCCACCAACACACTGTCAGCTGCATGTATTAGTCATATAGCCCGAGCGTCTCTCCATCCCGTGCTCCCACCAACACACTGTCAGCTGCATGTATTAGTCATATAGCCCGAGCGTCTCTCCATCCCGTGCTCCCACCACCAACACACTGTCAGCTGCATGTATTAGTCATATAGCCCGAGCGTCTCTCCATCCCGTGCTCCCACCACCAACACACTGTCAGCTGCATGTATTAGTCATATAGCCCGAGCGTCTCTCCATCCCGTGCTCCCACCACCAACACACTGTCAGCTGCATGTATTAGTCATATAGCCCGAGCGTCTCTCCATCCCGTGCTGCCACCAACAACACACTGTCAGCTGCATGTATTAGTCATATAGCCCGAGCGTCTCTCCATCCCGTGCTCCACCACCAACACACTGTCAGCTGCATGTATTAGTCATATAGCCCGAGCGTCTCTCCATCCCGTGCTCCCACCACCAACACACTGTCAGCTGCATGTATTAGTCATATAGCCCGAGCGTCTCTCCATCCCGTGCTCCCACCACCAACACACTGTCAGCTGCATGTATTAGTCATATAGCCCGAGCGTCTCTCCATCCCGTGCTCCACCACCAACACACTGTCAGCTGCATGTATTAGTCATATAGCCCGAGCGTCTCTCCATCCCGTGCATTCAAGGGCTACATTTAAGAGGAGTTTACCTGAGGAGCTTTACCAGTCGGACCCAGCACCGCAAAACAGATCCCAAGTCAATTTTTGAATGGTCAATTATTGATATTATTCTAAAGCTAGGAGTTTACGCTTTCCAGCACTGCCAAAGGTATGTTTGTATCTGATACAATTCTATAAGGTCCAACTATTTGAATAAACACTGCGATAAACACAAACCCGGAAAAAGTAGTTGCAGAAGGATGAGAGGGCATTTCTGGTTGTTTCGACTTCAAATTGTGCTGATGTCACGGATTTGCTCACTTCTTAGACTGACGACACATCACGGTCAATTCTAGTACTGGTAGAGAAAAGAGAAAACGAGCTCGCCATCAGTTTATGCTACGCCGTCAGTGTATGCTTCGCCATCAGTGTATGCTTCGCCATCAGTGTATGCTGCGTCATCAGTGTATGCTGCGTCATCAGTGTATGCTGCGTCATCAGTGTATGCTTCCCCATCAGTGTATGCTGCGCCATCAGTGTATGCTTCCCCATCAGTGTATGCTTCGCCATCAGTGTATGCTTCGCCATCAGTGTATGCTGCGCCATCAGTGTATGCTGCGCCATCAGTGTATGCCTCGCCATCAGTGTATGCCTCGCCATCAGTGTATACCTCGCCATCAGTGTATGCTGCGCCATCAGTGTATGCTGCGCCATCAGTGTATGCTTCCCCATCAGTGTATGCTGCGCCATCAGTGTATGCTGCGCCATCAGTGTATGCTGCGCCAGCATTAGGAAATCCATTGCACCTAGAGAATAAAAACACGCCTTATTTACACACCTAATTCAATCCTAATGATCTTTTTCTGTTTAGGAATTGGGCTAATGAGAATGTGTTACATTATATTGTCAAGAGTTGCTAGGTGGTAGTGGCTTGAATACAACTCTTGATCCTGTAGTATGGAAAACAATTCCTACCCCTGGGCTACTTGGGAAATGACGTCCACGAAACAGAACACGCAAGTACAGATAAATGAATAATAAAATGTTTAATATTCAGAGGGGCAAATGAAACAATTACAAATACAGACTTTCCCGTTCCCAATACACCTCCACGACACGAATCACATCTTCACCACTTCACCTCCGCAGCACCAATTACAATCCCTTCACGCCTTCGCCGCCGCAGCACCCATCATACACTCTTTACCCCTTCACCCCTGCAGCACAAATCACAAACTCTTTACCCCTTCACCCCTGCAGCACAAATCACAAACCCTTCACTTCCGCCGCACGAATCACAACCTCTTCATCCCTTCACTTCCTCTGCACAAATCACAAACTCTTCGTCCTTTCCCTTCTGTGGCAACAATCACCAATCCTTCACCACTTCACCTTCACAGCATAAATCACCAATCCTTCACCACTTCACCTTCACAGCATAAATCACCAATCCTTCACCACTTCACCTTCACAGCATAAATCACCAATCCTTCACCACTTCACCTTCACAGCATAAATCACCAATCCTTCACCACTTCACCTTCACAGCATAAATCACCAATCCTTCACCACTTCACCTTCACAGCATAAATCACCAATCCTTCACCACTTCATCTTCACAGCATAAATCACCAATCCTTCACCACTTCACCTTCACAGCATAAGTCACACAATTCAAACTCCACGGCACCGGTGCAGCCCGATTGGCCTAAATTCGTTTCGCCTAATTTCAGTTCGCTTGAATTCGGTTCGCCTACATGTTGTCTGTCATAGGGGGTCGTTTCGCCTAAAATCAAGTTTCGCCTAAGGGAGAGTGTGACCTTGCATCACGCACAATCAAATCCCAACACGTTTTAATTTGCAATGTGTTACTGTATTTCTAACTTTAATAACATCATATAAAATAGCATGTTAAAACACTCATAAAAAGATTTCATAAAAAATCGCATGCCCACGGGAATATACACAGTAATTGAACGACATGTAAAAAAATATAAAATAGCATGCCCACAGGAATATACACAGTAATTGAATTACATGTTAAAACACACTCATAAAAAGATTTCATATAAAATCGCATGCCCACGGGAATATACACAGTAATTGAATGACATGTTAAAAACACACACAAAGAAAGATTTCACAACATGCAGCATCCTCAGTTTATTCTAAAAAATCACATGTGTACGGCATACGAGCATGCGTCGAGGAATGTTAAGAGTGTTGTCTGTCCAGTAACTAGATCGCTGTGGATCTTCTCCAGACGTAGATTCTGCCTGCGGAGGGCTATCCTCGGGGCTGGCCTTGTTTGGTGACCGAGTCGCAGCATCCTCAGTTCATTCTCAACATCAACATTTTCCGTTTGTAATTTTCGAACAATTTTGAAAATGTTCGGATGTGGCGCTCCAATTACTGCTTTCAGGGAGCGATGCCAGGACTCCACCGATTTGTTTGTCCTCATGCTGTCGGTCGACATGCTGTCATGGTGATTCCAAAGTTGACGTGGGAACCGTCCAGTGATGTCATCAGCCCAGATTTCGACAAAATAATCCGTGAAAGCTACAACAAAAGCGTCATGTGGGTAGGCTGTTGCTTGGAGATCTAACCAAGCTTCATCGAATATGTCCAATGGAGCGAAAGTGAGGGCAGCCAATCGTCGAATGTATCTTCTTATCTCTCCATTCTTCTTATATAAGATCGCACCACCCAACGCCTGAACCTTACGCCACAAGGCTTGGCCGAAGTGAAACGGGCAACCCACCATCCTGCTGTCCGGAAATGCCTCTCGGGCGGCACGTAAAATCGCTTGTTCAAAGTCCGTTTGGATTTTCGCTGGGGAAAAGTTTAATCCAAGAGCTGCTGCTCTGGCTTTGATTATATGAAACAGTCGGCTGTATGTTGCTTGGCGTTTATCGGGAAGAAAAGCAAACATCATCGGGAAAACTTTTCCATGGGCTGCGACGTGAATAGTGAACAACTGATGAAACAGCCTTGGATATGTGTAGAATGTCCCGTCCATGAAGACACAGTCAGATTCGCATGCCCGTTTCATGGCATTGTCGGTGGCAAAAAGTAGGATCTTGTCGTCGGTGCCAACATTGGCCTGCAGGAAAGGACGCCCATCACGTGTCTGTGTGCAGTCCTCAGGAAGAAGAACCTCAGCCCATGATTTCGGCAGTTGGGGTTCATTCCTCTTTAAAGTCCGTCTCAGTGAACTTCTGCATTTTTCAAAAATTGGTACGCATGCAGCCAATTCGTCAGCATCTTCAGGTTCGGCGGCAAGAGCAGAATCCAATGTTTATGTAGATTCGCTTTATCGATTTCGTCGTTTCGTTAGTAACCGCGTTTTTCATTGTTTGAAGGAGTCGAAGGGCTTTGATTTCACCTGGTAATAGGGGTCCATGCTCTGAATGCTCCGTCGGCTTCTGAAATATAAATCACAATACCAAATTACTTAAAACTCTTTTGTGCCCGAGAGAGAGGGAGAGAAAGGGAGAGAGAGCTTCTGAAATATAAATCACAATACCAAATTACTTCAAACTCTTGTGTCTGAGAGAGAGAGAGAGAGAGAGAGAGAGAGAGAGAGAGAGAGATAGAGAGAGGCAGAGTCAGAGGGAGAGAGCGAGCTTACTTTCAACAAAGTTTCTTGTTGACGAGTCGTACACGTTGACCGGCAGCCGACGACAATACATTTCCAATACATCGTACCCCCAGATGAACCATTCGATCTGAACTTATAGTTATCCACAAGTAAACTGTTTCCATTGCGTTTTGTAGGCAGAAATTCAATTGTGCTGTCCCGATTTCCTCTGACCACACCAGCCATTTTGTAAGGTTTCTTTAAGAAAATGTAGCTGCCACAGCTGTCACAGTAAACTATTTCTGACAATACATTTTCTCATGTGAGCTGAACTCCCCACGATTTCTTTTATTTCATACCTGAAGTGAGTTGAATACTCATCAACGCAATAGTGTTCATTTAATTCTTATCAAACAATTTTCATAAAATCGGACATGAGCAGATTTCCCCTCGCAGGAATAAAACATGCAAGAATTGATATTCGAGAGTAATGAAAAATTAGGCGATATTCGTGCAGAAAAAACGAAGGGTGACATTCGAGAGTAATAAAACATTAGGCGAAACGCAACATTAGGCGAAACGACCATTATCATTAGGCGAAACGAGCAAAATTGACGCTAGGTGCAGTGGCGGCGGTTACGCCTAAATTCGATGGATTAGGCGAAACGAATTTAGGCCAATTGGCGTGTACCCCACGGCACAAATCATCCCTAGTCAACCTCCCCAGCACAAATCATCACTATTCGACCTCTCCAGCTCAAATCATCACTACTCAACTTCCACAGCACAAATCATCACTATTCGACCTCTCCAGCTCAAATCATCACTACTCAACTTCCACAGCACAAATCATCACTATTCTATCTCCACAGCACAACCCTCATTATCCAACCTCCACAGCACAAACCGCAAACCCTTCACCTCCACAGCACAACCATCACTATCCAACCTCCACAGCACCAAACTCAAACCCTTCACCTCCACAGCACATATCACCAACCCTTTCACCTCCACAGCCCAAATCACAAAATCTCAAGCCAGGCCACAAAATCCCAGGCCAAAATCTGAAATGAACAAATGAAAAGAAATAGCAAACTTCTCCCTCGTTAAAGCCCTGCCTTAATAGCCCGAACGGTTGCACGGCGACAGGCCCGTGCAGCTGTCGCCCGTGCCACTCGTGCGGCGAGAACTGGGCTCGCCCTCAACTGCCCGTGCTCCGTGCGCGCCGAATGCCCTGACAGCTAGCTCGCTCTCTGTCTGCGAGAAGGGGCGTGTTCAAGACACCTACCGGTACGTACCGGTACGTACCGGTAGCATCTTGAACGACTTGTTACGGCTACCGGTACGTACCGGTACGTACCGCGCCGGAGAGCCGTTGCGCCCGCTGCGCCGTGTATAGCCAAAATGGCTGCCTTCGGGGAAAGGAAGAAAGTCATCATCACAAATATGCGCTGTGGCACGCATTTCGACCTGTGATTATTACCCAGCCTATGCGAGACGTTACAAGAAGGTAGGCTGATATTGTACTTTTCTTTTTTAAAAGAATAACTGCTCTGAAATAATTACCGGGCAAGATGTGAGCAAACATTTCAACGACAGAGCAAAACAATTTCAAGGGAAGCAACTCTTATTTCTTACATTTAGCCCTTGGTTTGTGGTGTTACCTCCCTTGAAGAGTGCATCGAACTATTCTTGCTTACACCAAGTCAGCACTGTCGTTTTGACATAAATTTCTATTCGAGCGATGTCGAGCATTCATGCACAGCTACAGCTTAACGTATTTCATCAGCTTCCACAAGGAACAAGCAGTCTGCAGCTGCTGGTTTACTCATTTGGTTGAGAAGCGCAATCCGCGGCGATGAGAAGGCATCTTGGAAGCCATCTTGGCTACCGTTGGGTCATAACGAGTCGTTCAAGAAGGCACACCGGTAGGTCGTCTTGAACACACGGAAGGTGTCTGGCAAAGAATTGCTTGCAGCACATGTTATGGGAGCTCGCTCCTCATTGGCTGAGAAACCGAATCTTCTTCTTCGGAGGAGGTTTTGTTGGCTTCTCGCGACTGTTTCCACAATTAATATGGCGGATATAATCTACGGTTCGACCAGAATACGCTGTATCTGTTGATACTCAAAACCCATTCAAAGAAAATATAAGGCATGAACAGCATTAATTTATCACAGCTGTATGTTGATTGCATCGTTAGGTTGTGAAAGCGCTCACATTTTACAACTGGAATGGAGGTCGACTCGCCCTCTGTGTGGACCAGCCGAAGGCAGGTTCAAGGACAACAATCACAATGTATTTATAATCTTTCCTGGTGTCGGTGAGGTCGACCCGCGTGTCAGCTAGGCTTATAAATGGAAGTGCGCAAAGCTTGGCTGGGCTCGTATCAACAAGACTGAGTAATTTAGTCAAGAAAACAGCAAATTTACAATGCATACTTCAATTTCAATGCAAAATTCGATGTAACACACAGCAAAAGAAAGTCATCGAAATACAGCCAAGGTTAGACTCGACTACGCTCTACAGTCAGAGGAAATCTGTTATACGCGTGAACTCTCAACTCTCTCGCTGACGCTGTGCGTTCGCCTCGATCTATTAAAATAACAACAACGCCCGGTTGGCGACGAAAATGAAGACTGGGGGACTGCGTGAGAAGGGGGGAGCGGTTTGACAACTTGGTTTGGCCGATAAATCGCTATATAAACCATGCTTTTACAATAAGAATGAGTACTCGCATTGGCGACAACTGCTATAGAGTATAGTTTCGACCAGAAGGATTTCGACCAGAATCAAAGATAAGAATAAGAATATACATGTATGCATCTATGATCCTCTTTGCATCAGATGTTGTATAGAAAATAATAGCTCACACACATCGGTTTATATGATACTAGACAGCAATCTGAGAGCACAGACCCTCACTAAGTACTCCACAGTTTCTCTTCCGTGACCTCCATGACAACAATCTGAGTCGTCACCTCCGTCAAGTTCGCCGACACCATCCGAACGACAAGCAATTAAGTTAGGCCTTATAACTTAATAGCCCGACTGTCAGACGGGCGAACCGGCGTTTGGAGTCAGACGGCGCGCTCTATTAAGAACGAACGCAGTTTCGGCGAGAACCCCAAACGCCCGTTCGCCCGTCTGACAGTCGGGCTATTAAGTCAGGGCTTAACAACACAACGTACGAGGTGGAACCTAAACGAAACAGAAGGAGAACGAGATACCATAAACACTCACCCTACGATCCGGAGCGGCTAGTGACTGAGCCCACGACGCTATCCCTACTAAATAGTGTGAACACAAGGCCGGCACGCGAAAATGAACAAACTCACTTTTAACCCTGAAGCAACTGAAATTAACCACGGCATTGGTGAAGTATAAGCCAAAAGCATGAGAAGTAACTGAAAAGCCCGGCGATAAACCAGAATAGCCGTGCAGCACGTGCACAAGGCTCTCAGTCACTTAATTAACAATCCAAAAATGTTAATAACCATTACCAAAACAGGAGAACGCCAAGCAAACCACGTGCAAAACAATCAAAAGCATCACGCTGAGCTGTCAAGCATACCAAAGAGTTTAAAGCACCCAAAGCTCCACTCCCTGGTTATAATAACCTTCTTAAAAAACACATTTCAACCTCGAGTCGTGACACATATTGATTTGCAAAGTGAATCGGCAACATGTTAATTCTAGAGGGGTAATACAGGCAGACAATACCCAAAACAGAAATTGCACTCAGTTGACCCCAACAGCCGTTACAGGCCGTGTCCCTGATATGAGCAGAGCGACCTATGACCCGTTCCGTGCTGCTCGGTCGCACATTCGAAATGTTTGTATCTGTTTACACTTTCTAGTCTAGCATTTATTCTCTCTCTCTCTCTCTCTCTCTCTCTCTCTCTCTCTCTCTCTCTCTCTCTCTCTCTCTCTCTCTCTCTCTCTCTCTCATGGCGTCCAGCTTATGCCAGACTCCTCATGCATATACATGTTATTATTTGCTGACGATGTAGCTTTTGTCTGACTCAGTGACAGGACTGCAGAACCAGTTGAATAATCTCAGGAAAGCTTCAGATGCAGTAAGCCTTGAAGTGAATCGTGAAAAAATAAAATATTAGTATTTCGTAATGGAGGATATCTTGCTGAGCACGAGAAGTGTTTTTAAAATAAAGATGTACTTGAGATAGTCAGCTAATCCAGGTACCTCGGTGCTTTGTTTAAATCAAAGTTGTCTTTTAATATGCTACAGTATGATACTGTACAGAGAGTGAAGGCTGGAATGATTCAAGTTGCTAAATGCTTGAGAAAACTCGAAGGAGCTTCACCTGATGTTTTCTTTAAATTATTCGATGCTCAGGTGCAGCCTATACAGCTGTACACATCGGAGTTGTGGAGTCTGAAAGATTGCTCAACTATAGCAGCTGTACATCCCCTAGCCATAAAAAGAGTACTTAATGTGCCTCCTCAAGCTCCAAACATAATTGTATATGGGGCAAGAAGGTATTCCGTGATGTATACATTCGTTTCCGCACATGTTTTAGCAATCTTTTCGTCCACAAATGCAAATATGAAAAAAACGATAATGCCTATTTGTGTCCAGCTTGCTACGAAGCAGAGGAAACTGAAATTCATTTTTCTGATGGAATGTCCATTATATGAGGATCTGAGGCAAAGGTTTATTGGTGACTGGATAAATGTAGCAAATGTTGATGCCCAATTTATTCTGTCAGTCCAGGAGACAAAAGCTGTACGACAGATTGCTATGTACTTATATCATGCTTTCAAGAGAAGACAAGATGCAGTTAGTATTGCTGTGGCCGACGAAGCCTATTACTATGGTTAAGTTGTGATGGGCC
>JAWQFJ010028239.1:20000-32500 GCA_034096865.1 Theodoxus fluviatilis | reverse complement strand
CAACACTGCTACACTACAACACTGCAACACTGCAACACTGAAACACTGCTACACTGCTACACTACAACACTACAACACTGCAACACTGAAACACTGCTACACTAAAATACTGCTACACTGCAACACTGCAACACTGCTACACTACAACACTGCAACATTGCAACACTGAAACACTGCTACACTGCTACACTGCTACACTACAACACTACAACACTGCTACACTGCAACACTGCTACACTAAAATACTGCTACACTGCAACACTGCAACACTGCTACACTACTACACTACAACACTACAACACCACAACACTGCAACACTACAACACTGCAACACTGGAACACTGCTACACTACAACACTACAACAATGCAACACTGCAACACTGCAACACAGCAACACAGCAACACTGCAACACTGCAACACTGCAACACTACAACACTGCTACACTACAACACGGCAACACTGCAACAATACAACACTACAACACTACAACACTGCAACACTACAACACTGCAACACTACAACTCTGCTACACTACACCACTGCAACACTGCAACACTGCAACACTGCAAACTGCTACACTACAACTCTGCTACACTACAGCACTACAACACTGCAACACTACAACACTGCTACATTACAACACTTCAACACTGCAACACTGCAACACTACAACAATATAACACTGCTACACTACAACACTGCAACCCTGCAACACTGCAACACTGCAACACTACAACACTACAACACTGCAACACTGCAACACTACAACACTACAACACTGCTACACTACAACACTACAACACTGCTGCACTACAACACTGCTACACTACAACACTACAACACTACAAGTCTACAACACTGCTACACTGTTTACTGCAAAACTGCAACACTACAACACTGCTACACTACAACACTACAACACTGCAACACTGCTACACTACAAAACTACAACACTGCTACACTACAACACTACAACACTTCAACACTGCTGCACTACAACACTACAACACTGCTACACTGCTACACTACAAAACTACAACTCTGCTACACTACAAAACTACAACTCTGCTACACTACAACACTACAACACTGCTACACTACAACACTGCTACACTGTTTACTGCAAAACTGCAACACTACAACACTGCTACACTACAACACTACAACACTGCAACACTGCTACACTACAAAACTACAACACTGCTACACTACAACACTACAACACTTCAACACTGCTGCACTACAACACTACAACACTACAACACTACAACACTGCTACACTACAAAACTACAACACTGCTACACTACAACACTACAACACTACAACACTGCTACACTACAACAATACAACACTACTACACTACAACACTGCAACACTGCAACACTGCACACTGCTACACTACAACACTACAACACTACAACACTGCTACACTGCAACACTGCAACACTGCAACACTGTTACATTACAACACTGCAACACTGCAACACTGCAACACTGCAACACTACAACACTACAACACTGCAACACTACAACACTACAACACTGCAACACTGCTACACTACAACACTGCAACATAACAACACTACAACACTGCTACACTGCTACACTACAACACTACAATACTACAACACTGCAACACTGCAACACTACAACACTACAACACTACAACACTGCAACACTGCTACACTACAACACTACAACACTGCTACACTGCAACACTACAACACGACAACACTACAACACTACAACACTACAACACTACAACAGTACAGCACTGCTACACTACAACACTGCAACACTGCAACACTGCAACACTACAACACTACAACACTACAACACTACAACACTGCAACACTACAACACTACAACACTACAAGACTACAACACTGCAACACTGCTACACTACAACACTACAACACTACAACACTACAACACTGCAACACTGCTACACTACAACACTACAACACTGCTACACTGCAACACTACAACGCTGCAACACTACAACACTACAACACTACAACACTACAACACTGCAACACTGCAACACTGCTACACTACAACACTACAACACTGCTACACTGCAACACTACAACACTGCAACACTACAACACGACAACACTACAACACTACAACACTACAAGACTGCAACACTGCAACACTACAACACTACAACACTACAACACTACAACACTGCAACACTGCTACACTACAACACTACAACACTGCTACACTGCAACACTACAACACTACAACACTACAACACGACAACACTACAACACTACAACACTACAACACTACAACAGTACAGCACTGCTACACTACAACACTACAACACTGCAACACTGCAACATTACAACACTGCTACACTGTTACACTGCAACACTGCAACACTACAACACTACAACACTACAACACTACAACACTACAACACTACAACACTGCAACACTGCAACACTGCAACACTACAACACTACAACACTGCAACACTACAACACTACAACACTGCAACACTACAACACTACAACACTACAACACTGCAACACTGCACACTGCAACACTACAACACTGCTACACTGCAACACTGCAACACTACAACACTACAACACTACAACACTACAACACTACAACACTGCACACTGCAACACTACAACACCTCAACACTGCAACACTACAACACTACAACACTGCTACACTACAACACTACGCACTACCTACAGGACGGCCTTGGCCTTCAACCGAGGGGAGGTCATCGCCAGGAACCCCAACCTGTACTGCCAGCGCGGCGCCCGGGAGCGACACCCCATCCACGCGGTCTGTGACGGAGTGTGCGTGCCCAGGAATGGCTCCCACCTCTTCTCCCTGTCCGTCAACAAGGACACCTACCAAGACGGCCCCGTCATCGGTAAGTCCTGCATGGACGAACAACGAACACTCGCACGCACAGACAGAAACAGGTGGACAGTCACTCCTAGACACACACAGACAGACGTGCACATAGAAAGACACTCGCACACATATACAGACAGAAGCACGAGCACATAGACGCTCCCACCCATATACAGAGAGAAACAGGAAAACAAAGATAGACAGACACACAAACACTCACGTAGGCACACAATTACATTCAGACAAACAAACACGCAAGTAGGAAGATACGCATTCACACACATGTACACACCAAACACAAACACACACACACACACACACACACACACATACACACACACACACACACACACACACACACACACACACACTCACAGAGGCACACACACACACACACACACACACACACACACACACACACACACACACAGAGGCACACACACACACACACACACACACACACACACAAGCGCACGCACACATACACATTGACAGACACATGGCTGTAAAGACGTTGACCGTGATCACGAGACACCCCGTGGGAGAAGGTAGAGTGACATGGCCGCGCCAGACACGCTGAGTGGCAGGCGTCTGTGGTCATCAGACCTTCATCAGTTGTGGCGATGACGATGGCGATGGCGATGGCGATGACGATGGCGATGGCGATGGCGATGACGATGGCGATGGCGATGGCGATGACGATGGCGATGGCGATGACGATGACGTGGGCAATGGCGATGGTGATGGCGATGGCGATGGCGATGACGATGGTGATGGCGATGGTGATGGCGATGGCGACGGGGGATATGCACGCAAATAATTGATCAAGACGCCGGTGATGACGGCAACAGCAATGACTACGACGATATAAATGACGAGCTTCTTGATCACGATGTTGACGTAGGCAGAATGATAGTGACGTCAGCAATGTGAAGATGACAATAGCAAATTGGCGAACGTTTAGTTCCTGGTAATCTATTGCCCACTGGGTCTGTAGAAACAGAGAAATATGTCAACAGTGTGCGTACTTCGAGCCTTTTCCAGTCACGTGATGAAAGGAGGAGTAGACAACTAGTGCGTAACTCTAGCCTTTAGTTTCTTGTAATCTATTCCCCACTAGGTCTGTAGAAATAGAGAACTATGTCAACAGTGTGCGTACTTCGAGCCTTTTCCAGTCACGTGATGAAAGGAGGAGTAGACAACTAGTGCGTAACTCTAGCCTTTAGTTTCTTGCTGCCGGCTGTCTGTGTGGCGAGAGTTTTATGCTGCCAGGCTGTATATGTGGCAAGAGCTTCATGCTGCCAGCCTGTCTGTTTGGCGAGAGCTTCATGCTGCCAGGCTGTCTGTGTGGCAACAGTCTCATGCTGCCAGGCTGTATATGTAGTAGAAGTTGCATGCTGCCAGGCTGTCTGTGTGGCGAAAGCTTCATGCTGCCAGGCTGTGTGTGTGGTAGAAGTTGCATGCTGCCAGGCTGTCTGTGTGGCAAGAGCTTCATGCTGCCAGGCTGTCTGTGTGGCAACAGTCTCATGCTGCCAGGCTGTATATGTGGTAGAAGTTGCATGCTGCCAGGCTATCTGTGTTGCAAGAGCTTCATGCTGCCAGGCTGTGTGTGTGCCAAGAGCTTCATGCTGCCAGGCTGTCTATGTGGCAAGATTTCCTTGCAGCCTTCTGTCTGTGTGGCAAGCGTTTCTTGCTTCCGCCTGTCTGTGTGGCAAGAGCTTCATGCTGCCAGGCTGTCTGTGTGGCAAGAGTTTCTTGCTGCCGGCTGTCTGTGTGGCAAGAGCTTCTTGCTGCCAGGCTTTCTGTGTGGCAAGAGCTTCATGCTGCCAGGCTGTCTGTGTGGTAGAAGTTGCATGCTGCCAGGCCGTCTTGTGGCAACAGTTTTATGCTGCCATGCTGTCTATGTGGCAAGAGCTTCATGCTGCTAGACCGTCTGTGTGACAAGAGCTTCATGCTGCCAGGCTGTCTGTGTGGCAACAGTCTCATGCTGCCAGGCTGTCTGTGTGGCAACAGTCTCATGCTGCCAGGCTGTCTGTGTGGCAACAGTCTCATGCTGCCAAGCTGTCTGTTTGGAAGGAGTTTTATGCTGCGAAGCTGTCTGTGTGGTAGAAGTTGCATGCTGCCCGGCTGTCTGTGTGGCAACAGTCTCATGCTGCCAGGCTGTCAGTGTGGAAGGAGTTTCATGCTGCCAGGCTGTCTGTGTGGAAGGAGTTTTATGCTGCCAGGCTGTCTGTGTGGTAGAAGTTGCATGCTACCAGGCTGTCTGTGTGGCAAGTGTTTTATGCATCCATTCTATCTGTGAGGCAACAGTCTCATGTTTTCAGGCTGTCTGTGTGGTAGAAGTTGCATGCTGCCAGGCTGTCTGTGTGGCAATAGTTCATGCTGCCAGAATGTGTGTGTGGCAAGAGCTTCATGCTGCCAGAATGTGTGTGTGGCAAGAGCTTCATGCTGCCAGGCTGTCTGTGTGGCAGGAGTTTTGTGCTGCCAGACTGTCTGTGTGGCAAGAGCTTTATGCTGCCAGGCCGTCTGTGTGGCAACAGCCTCATGCTGCCAGGCTGTATATGTGACAAGAGCTTCATGCTGCCATGCTGTTTGTGTGGCAACAGTTTTATGCTGCCAGGCTGTCTGTGTGGCAACAGTCTCATGCTGACAGACTGTCTGTGTGGTAGAAGTTGCATGCTGCGAGGCTGTCTGTGTGGCAAGAGTTTTATGCATCCATGCTGTCTGTGTGGCAACAGTCTCATGCTGCCAGGCTGTCTGTGTGGTAGAAGTTGCATGCTGCCAGGCTGTGTGGCATAGGGTGTATGCTACCAGGCTGTGACATATGTTGTATGCTGCCAGGCTGTGGCATATGTTGTATGCTGCCAGGCTGTGTGGCATAGACTGTATGCTGCCAGGCTGTGTGTACAGTAGGGATTTCATGCTGTGCGCCTACTGCATTCTTGAGCTTTGTGTTGTCATGACAACGATGCAGGAAAATCCAGGGCTCTTGATAAGGGGTGAAGTTCATCCGTGTGAGGAGGAATGTCTGCAAATACACACACGCCATTACCTTTGTTCTTTGTAGATGTGTTTCTGGACAAGTTAACTGTAGGCTATCTGGACAGTACTTGGCTTTCGAATGAGGCCCCATGAAGTCCTATGTCATTTCCCAGTCAGGCCAGGGCCTAGCTGAATTCCTCTGTCTGTCCCCAGTCAAGCCAGAGCCTTGGTGAAGTTCTCTGTCTCTTTACAGTCAAGCCAGAGCCTTGGTGAAGTTCTCTGTCTCTTTAAAGCCAAGCCAGAGCCTTGGTGAAGATCTCTGTCTCTTTACAGCCACGCCAGGGCCTTGGTGAAGTTCTCTGTCTCTTTACAGCCACGCCAGGGCCTTGGTGAAGTTCTCTGTCTCTTTACAGCCAAGCCAGGGCCTTGGTGAAGTTCTCTGTCTCTTTACAGTCAAGCCAGGGCCTTGGTGAAGTTCTCTGTCTCTTTACAGCCAAGCCAGAGCCTTGGTGAAGTTCTCTGTCTCTTTACAGCCAAGCCAGAGCCTTGGTGAAGTCCTCTGTCTCTTTACAGTCAAGCCAGGGCCGTGGTGAAGTTCTCTGTCTCTTTACAGCCAAGCCAGAGCCTTGGTGAAGTCCTCTGTCTCTTTACAGTCAAGCCAGGGCCGTGGTGAAGTTCTCTGTCTCTTTACAGCCAAGCCAGAGCCTTGGTGAAGTTCTCTGTCTCTTTACAGCCAAGCCAGAGCCTTGGTGAAGTTCTCTGTCTCTTTACAGCCAAGCCAGGGCCTTGGTGAAGTTCTCTGTCTCTTTACAGCCAAGCCAGGGCCTTGGTAAAGTCCTCTGTCTCTTTACAGCCAAGCCAGGGCCTTGGTGAAGTTCTCTGTCTCTTTACAGCCAAGCCAGAGCCTTGGTGAAGTCCTCTGTCTCTTTACAGTCAAGCCAGAGCCTTGGTAAAGTTCTCTGTCTCTTTACAGCCAAGCCAGAGCCTTGGTGAAGTCCTCTCTCTTTACAGCCAAGCCAGAGCCTTGGTGAAGTCCTCTGTCTCTTTACAGCCAAGCCAGAGCCTTGGTGAAGTTCTCTGTCTCTTTACAGCCAAGCCAGAGCCTTGGTGAAGTCCTCTGTCTCTTTACAGCCAAGCCAGAGCCTTGGTGAAGTTCTCTGTCTCTTTACAGCTAAGCCAGGGCCTTGGTGAAGTTCTCTGTCTCTTTACAGTCAAGCCAAGGCCATGGTGAAATCCTCAGTCTGGTTCCAGTGAGACTAAGACCTTGGTGAAGTCCTCTGTCTCTTCACAGTTAAGCAAGGGCCTTGGTGAAGTCCTCTATCTCTTCCAAGTCAGGCCAGGGTCTTGGTGAAGTCCTCTGTCTGTAACAGTAAAGCCAGGGCCTTGGTGTAGTCCCCCGTCTGTTCTCATTCAGGTCAGGGCCTTGGTGAAGTCCTCTGTCTCTTCAGAGTTAAGCCAGGGCCTTGGTGAAGTCCTCTATTTCTTCCAAGTCAGGCCAGGGTCTTGGTGAAGTCCTCTGTCTGTAACAGTAAAGCCACGGCCTTGGTGTAGTCCCCCGTCTGTTCCCAGTTAAACCAGGGCCTTGGTAAAGTCCTCTATTTCTTCCAAGTCAGGCCAGGGTCTTGGTAAAGTCCTCTGTCTGTAACAGTTAAGCCAGAGCCTTGGTGTAGTCCCCCGTCTGTTCTCAGTCAGGTCAGGGCCTTGGTGAAGTCCTCTGTCTCTTCCAAGTCAGGCCAGGGTCTTGGTGAAGTCCTCTGTCTGTAACAGTTAAGCCAGAGCCTTGGTGTAGTCCCCCGTCTGTTCCCAGTCCGGTCAGGGCCTTGGTGAAGTCCTCTGTCTCTTCACAGTTAAACCAGGGCCTTGGTGAAGTCCTCTATTTCTTCCAAGTTAGGCCGGGGTCTTAGTGGAGTTCTCTGTCTTTAACAGTTAAGCCAGAGCCTTGGTGTACCCCCCGTCTGTTCCCAGGCCAGGGCTGTGGTGAAGTCTTGTATTCCCAGTCAAGCCATGGCTTTGTGAAGTCCTGTGTTCCCAGTCAAGCCAGAGTCTCGGCGGAGGCAAGAGACGCCACAGCAACTCTGCTTCTCATTGCAGTGGAGCTCTCCAGCCTGAACCAGACACAAATCCTGGGCTTCGCCCTGATTGCCTACGAAGTGGACGAGAGAGGAGCCGCCATAGTCAAGGGGCAGTTCGAGCCCAGTCCCGATCAGTTGGTAAGTTTTCTGCCGCCCCCCCCCCTCTCCACCACCCCTCCCCCCCCCCCCCTCCCGTCATTTGTCTCCTCCATCCCTTCCTTCTTCTTATATTCGTCTTCCCATCTTCCATCCCTCCCTTACATATCTCTGTCTCTCTATCTCTGTCCTCTCTGTCGCTCTGAGCTCACTGTCTCTCTGTCTCTCTCTGTCAGTATATCTGCCTGCCTGCCTGCCTGCCTGCCTCTCTCTCTCTCTCTCTCTCTCTCTCTCTCTCTCTCTCTCTCTCTCTCTCTCTCTCTCTCTCTCTCTCTCTCATCTTTAGACAGCTTGGCTACTGCAGCAAAACAAAAAACAATTCATCTGTTTAAAATGATGTGGAGCCTTAAGAATATGAAACCTGGAATATTTTTCCGTCTCTATGACGCACAGGTCCAGTCTTCCCTACTATATGCGGCAGAGCTATGGGGTCTTGGGGAACATAAAAGTGTAGAAAAAGCTCACCTGTTTGCTTGTAAACGCTTTTTAAATGTGGACTATAGAACACCTAACAGTTTGGTTTATGGAGAAACAGGAAGGTTTCCACTTGCCATAAACAGTACAATGAGAGCAATAAAGTACTGGTTAAAACTTACTAAAATGACCGATGATAGGCTACCCAGGCAAGCATACCTCATGTTGTCTAACACAAAGATCCCAGATGATCGAAACTGGGCAAAGTTAGTTGCAAATGTAATATGCAAGGCCGGCTATGCGTATATCTAGAGAAATGGAGGCACTACTACTGAGAGAAGTTTTCTTGTAAACTTGAAAAATAGGCTGCAAGATTGCTATAGGCAGAGTTGGAACAGCAAAATTCGTGAAAGTGAAAGATTCAGAATGTTTCGATCCTTCAAAAGAACCTTAGAAAGTGAAAAATACTTAGAATACATTGAGATTAAAAAATTCTGAGATGTATTTATCCGGTTTAGATTTGGAGTGAATGATTTACTTGTTAATAAACAATCTATGCGCAGCCACAATATAGACCAACATTGCCTCCTTTGTGGTGAGATTGAGAATGAGAAACATTTTCTATTTTATTGTCCTTTGTATAATGATCTACGTAATAAATACATAAATGAATACATCAAATGTCCAGAAGCTGCTGATGCCACCTTTTTGATAGATGGACGTGGATACATGAAAACACGCAAGGTAGCAATGTATCTTTATTATGCCTTCCGATTACGAGACCAATTTCTTGCTAGTTTAGAATATGACCATGAACAATAATGTTATGATGAAAGAATGTGCGTTAATACTATTTTTATACTGTTTCCATTGTTTGATTGTTACCGATATGTACTAGCCAATGTGTTCACTTGGATTGTACACCTTGTTTCAAATTGTGGCTCAAGTATACTGGCTCCTAAAAAAGAAGCAAGTCATGTACATGTATGTATTGTTGTGATGGGCCGGTGGCCTAAACAATAAAATCAATCAATCAATCAATCAATCAATCTCTCTCTCTCTCTCTCTCTCTCTCTCTCTCTTTCTCTCTCTCTCTCTCTCTCTGGAGTTAGAGATTATCAGTGGAGAAGACGCAAGTATCAGTCACATCGTTTAAGCAGAACTCCGTGTGACGGGAATCAAACCGCAGTAGAGATATAAAAACCACTGGCGCTGAACCTCCAGGTTTTGGCATAAAAAAAAGAACATCGGGTTCGAACCCGCAACCTATCGAAAAAAGAGGGGGGAAAAATACACACACACACACACACACACACACACACACACATACACACACACACACACACACACACACACACACACACACACACACACACACACACACACACACACACAAACACAAAAAACCAGGTCGGGTTCGAACCCACAACCTCTTGAAAAAAGAGAGAGAAAAAAAAGTTTCAGCGCAGAATCGAACCTGGTCACGCATGACCAAGAGTCCAACGCTCTACCAAATGTGCCATTGGAGATCTGGTATGACTGAGACAACGGACAGCTACCACCAACTGTCCAGACAAGAACAGGTGGTCATCTTCAGGCTGCGGACAGGGCACAATAGACTCAACTACCACATGCACAAGAGATTCAGACTTGTGCCATCCCCAAAGTGCTCCTGTGGAGAGGCTGACCAGACGGCTGAACACATTCTGCAGGAATGCAGGAACCACAGGCTGCTGCGAGAGGACGTTTGGCCAGAACCAGCAAGCATTCAGGAAAAGCTGTACGGCAGGGTGGAATCTCTCCAGAAGACAGCCCATTTCATCCTTGACTCTAAAATCCAAGTGTGATGGCGTTCGAGAAGAAGAAGAAGACTGAGTGTTTGTAAAGGATTTATAGCGTTCGCAGCGACAACTTACAAGTGACCGTGAAATAGGAAGGTGTACGATGAGATTTTACCCTGGGAGTAAACAAAATAAGTTTATTTCAGACCATTTACCTTTGCTGAAACTACTGTGTTCTGACAGCCATCTGGTTTGTAGCTTCGCACTTCTCGCACCCAACCACAGACGAAAGTCCTGTAAGCTCCCAAGCTTTTGTAGGCTGCAAAATTCTCGCACTTTTGCCCAGCACAAAATATTGTACAATCCTGGCGTGGTTTATGTCCGGCAACTGGTTTTTGTCGACAGACCACAAACTGTTTGGTATTTCATACGGATCTAACCCATCAACGTCAATAATCTTCTCGTATTACCGCTTTTTTGCGTCTGCTGGTAGACGTTCAACATACGAAGAAGCCATTGTTTTGTGGAAAGTAGGAAAAGATAACTCTGTTTGACTCGATCTCGATTTGGCCATTCCGTCAACTGATTTTGAGGGGGGGGGGGGGTGGGTTCGAGTTTACGACCTAAATAAATCACTTTCTTTTCAAACCTCGATTCTGAAAATTTGATACATTCAATCGGACCTAACTTCCAGTAAGTGTGCAAAATGTCAAGGAAATCCGTCCAGTAGTTTTTGAGAAATCAGCCGTTAAGTCGGGACAGAGAGACAGACATACAGATACAATTACGTCACGTTATTGATGACGTCACACATTTTGCATTTCGCCATTCCGTCAATTGACATTTTAGGGAGGTGCTTTCGAGTTTACGACCTTAAAAAACCACTTTCTTTTCAAACCTCGATTCTGAAAATTTGATACATTCAATCGGACCTAACTTCCAGTAAGTGTGCAAAATGTCAAGGAAATCCGTCCAGTAGTTTTTGAGATATCAGCCGTTAAGTCGGGACAGACAGACAGACACACAGACAGACAGACAGACACACAGATAAAAACCGCTGGCGCTGAACCTCCAGGTTTTGGCACTAAAAAAAAGAAGATCGGGTTCGAACCCGCAACCTCTCGAGAAAAGAGGGGGAAAAACACACAAAAAACACAAAAAACAGGTCGGGTTCGAACCAGCAACCTCTCGAAAAAAGAGGGGAAAAAAGTTTCAGCGCGGATTCGAACCCGTTCACGCATGACCTAACGTTACAATAGTCCAACGCTTTACCATCTGAGCCATTCGGCAACTGACGTTACTACGTGTTTGTAAAGCAATTATAACGTTCTTTTCCGTAAACTCCCTCGCTTCGTATTTTGCACTGTAAATTGTAGAAAAATGGATGATAGTTCATGAAATTTGAGTGGTCTTGTACATTTTAGGATACTCAAGGTCTATTTCTGCCAAGTTTAATATTGATTCACTGCCATTAGGCCACGCGAACAGACTACCAAGTTGTTGCGCTCAGACAGAGTGGCTGTTCGAAGGTTCGGACCGGCCGCGCGGGTGGACAATTTTGACTGTAAAATGGTATTTTTTAAGCAAAGGCGATTTTTTTCTTCTGGGGAGGATCACGAAAACTATTTATGTAATTGGTGAGCGCTCGTACAGCGTGGGAGAAACGCTGCTGGTGACGGGAGTGAAGGAAAAGGCGAAATATTATCGCCATTCCGTCAACTGACATTTCAGGGGGGGGGTGTTTCGAGTTTACGACCTAAATAAATCACTTTCTTTTCAAACCTCGATTCTGAAAATTTGATACATTCAATCGGACCTAACTTCCAGTAAGTGTGCAAAATGTCAAGGAAATCCGTCCAGTAGTTTTTGAGATATCAGCCGTTAAGTCGGGACAGACATACAGACAGACAGACAAACAAACAGACAGACAGATAAAGTCCGTAGGACCTTCAGTAAACCTGGAGGGATAAAGTCTGTAGGACCTCCAGTAAACCTGAAGGGACATGAGTAGTATTTATTCATAGTAGTAGTAGTAGTAGTAGTAGTAGTAGTAGTAGTAGTAGTAGTAGTAGTAGTAGTAGTAGTAGTAGTAGTAGTAGTAGTAGTAGTTGAGAGGCTAGATATAGGCCGTGAAGCCTTTTGAACGCCCCATCGTAATGTGTTGCCTTCTATAGGGTCTTAGCGCAATTTTCTTATTGCGACAATG
>JAWQFJ010028239.1:0-15000 GCA_034096865.1 Theodoxus fluviatilis | reverse complement strand
GGCTTTTGTGACACCAGTAGGTGTTGCTTTTGTGACACCCGTAAGTGTGATTTTTGTGACACCAGTAAGTGTGACTTTTGTTACATTAGGGGGGTGATTTTTGTGACAGTAAGTGTGGCTTTTGTGACACCAGTAAGTGTGCATTTTGTGGCACAGTAAGTGTGACTATTTTGACACTAGTAAGTGTGGCTTTTGTGACACCAGTAAGTGTGAGCTTTTGGTGGGAGGTTGTCACGGGTAGGCAACCCCTGAATGAAAAGTTCATGCTCTCCTGAGTCTGAATCTCAGAAGACGTGTGACCTTTCCCTTGAGTTTGAATTTGAGAAGACTTGTGACGGCTCCCCTAAGTCTGAATCTGAGAAGACTTGTGACTGCTCTCCTGAGTTTGAATCTGAGAAGACTTGTGACCTCTCCCTTAAGTCTGAATCTGAGAAGACTTGTGACCTCTCCCTTAAGTCTGAATCTGAGAAGACGTGACCTCTCCCTTAAGTCTGAATCTGAGAAGACTTGTGACTGTGCTGTCTGGCGACTGAAACACCACCACCACCCCTCTCGTCGCCACGACTGCGTGGGTAACTGGCGTCTGTCTGCCCCTGCATCTGGCGGTGTATTGTCGTGTCAGGATCGCGTCAAAAGGTCAGCACTGAAAGGTACAATAGTGCAAATTGGTCATGTGACTTTCAGAAGGAAATAACTTTGCAAATGATGTAATGGGCACACTCCTAGAAAGATTAATATCCATTCAGTGTAAATGTGCCATAACTTTGTTTCACGGCTGATCATCCACACGGATGTGACTTAATGGTGCACAGGTATCGAATCAGAATTGGGGGTTACATTTTTAAGGAGCATACAGGAACAAATAGTGGGTTAAACAACTTGTTACAGTAATTCTTGGGCTCTAGCATTCGTCGCACTATATTCATGTATTTAAATGTTGTGAGCTTTTTCTCTTAAATGGGCCTTGACGTGAAAATCTGGACAGTTCAGTTCGGACTTTCCTGCTTAATCCTGTAGGCGGGAAAATGACCGTGAATTTCAAATGAGCGGCGTGTGTGGTGTATTGATGCAGTTCTTGGCCTCTCGCTCGTCGTTTTCATCATTCATTCCTTCCGTGCCACAGAAGTCAACGTGACCGCCATCGAGCGCGTCTTTGATGACATCATGAAGCTGGTGGTGCGCGGCGGCCAGAACCGGCCCAGTCTGGCGGAGTTCACCAGCAGCTTCCTGGACCGCCTCAACTCCGGCTTCGAACTCAGCACCCCTTTCAGCAACGCAGACTCCACGTCCTGGATGCTGAGCCAGTTCTTCCCCAACGGCCGCTCTGCCGACTCCTCTCTCCCTGGCGGCGACGAGTCTCCGTTCCCCTTCAGCCGCTCCCCCCGGCCCTCGCTCAGCAGCAACATTCCGCCCTGGGCCCAGTTCAACCCCATGCTGGCGGCAGGCGGCGGGCTGGGTACGAACGCCAACCCCTTCCTCTCTGGCGCGCAGTCTCCCGCTGGCTTCGGGAGTCAGTTTGGAGGACAGGGCAGTTCCTTTGGAGGCTTTCCCGGTGCCCAGGGAGTTCCTGGCTCTCAGGGATTTCCCGGTGTCCAGGGCGGTGCCCAGGGATTTCCTGGCTCTCAAGGATTTCCCGGTGCCCAAGGCGGTGCCCAGGGATTTCCTGGCTCTCAGGGATTTCCCGGTGCCCAGGGATTTCCTGGCTCTCAGGGATTTCCCGGTGCCCAGGGATTCCCCCAGGGTTTCCCTCAAGGCCAGAACTTTGGTATGCAGCAGCAGGGGGCTTTTGGAGGGATGCAGGGTGGAGCATTTGGAGCGCAGGGTGGAGCATTTGGAGCGCAGGGTGGAGCATTTGGAGCGCAGGGTGGAGCATTTGGAGCGCAGGGTGGAGCATTTGGGGCACAAGGTGGGACATTTGGGGCACAGGCTGGGGGATTTGGGGCACAGGCTGGGGGATTTAGGGCACAGGGTGGGGCATTTGGTGGGGCGCAGGCCGGAAATCCCTTGGGACTGCAGGGTGGTGTGCCTTTCGGAGCTGGGGGGCAGCAGGGAGGATTCCCCTTCCCGGGAGCGGGCCAAGGTCAAGGTGGCATGACTTTCGGGGGTGCCTTTGGAGGAGCCGGGGGTCAAGGTGGACTTCCTTTCGCCGGTGGCGCAGGCGCACAAGGGGGACTTCCGTTCGGCGGCGCGGCGTTTGGCGGCGGCATGCCCATGGCGGGCGGGCAGGGTTGGTCGCAGCGTTTTGTCTCCCGTTTTCCCGCCCACTCCCCGGGCTGAACCTCCCCCACCCGCCCTGGGTCTCCCGGTGTCACCTCGGATTGCTCCCTCCAGAAATCTTCTCCATCTCCCCACTTTCCCTTTCCCACTCCCTCCCTCCCTCCCTTCCTTCTGTGTTTTTCCCCATTTTGTCATGGACTCCCCAACACCCCCGGACCTTTCCTTGTCTTGCCAAGGTATTTTTGCCTCTACCCTCAGCATCCCATTTCCTTCCTTCGAGACCTGCGTCCTCATCCCCCCATACCCTACCCCCATCCCTCATCCCTCACCCCCATCCCTTACCTTATCCCTTACCCCACTCCTCATCTCCATCCCTTATCTCATTCCTCACCTCACTCCTCATCCCCATCCCTTACCTCATTCCTCACTCCCCTCACCCCCATCCCTTACCTCATCCCTTACCTCACTCCTCATCCCCATCCCTTACTTCATTCCTCACCTCACTCCTCATCCCCATCCCTTACCTCATTCCTCACTCCCCTCACCCCCATCCCTTACCTCATCCCTTACCTCACTCCTCATCCCCATCCCTTACTTCATTCCTCACCTCACTCCTCATCCCCATCCCTTACCTCATCCCTTACCTCACTCCTCATCCCCATCCCTTACTTCATTCCTCACCTCACTCCTCATCCCCATCCCTTACCTCATCCCTTACCTCACTCCTCATCTCCATCCCTTACCTCATTCCTCACCCCCCTCACCCCCATCCCTCACCTCATTCCCTACCTCATCCCTCACTTTCATCCCTCACCCCCATTTCTCACCCCCATCCCTCGCTCCCATCCCTTACCTCCATCCCCCAGCCCCCATCCCACTCCCCACCAAACCTCCATCTCCCTTTCCCACCCCCACCCCCATCCCTTACCTCCATCCATCCCCCAGCCCCCATCCCACTCCCCACCAAACTTCCATCTCCCTTTCCCACCCCCACCCCCATCCCTTACCTCCATCCATCCCCCAGCCCCCATCCCACTCCCCACCAAACCTCCACCTCCCTTTCCCACCCCCACCCCCATCCCTTACCTCCATCCATCCCCCAGCCCCCATCCCACTCCCCACCAAACCTCCATCTCCCTTTCCCACCCCCACCCCCACCCCAGGCCTCGTTTTCCATCCTCTGCCCTCACCCTGGACTTGATTTCCCTAGCCCAGGCCCCGCCCCACCCCCCCGTGTCCGTCCAATCTTAACACCCCCCCCCCCCCGCTCTCCCCACCCCACCCCACCCCCCAGCTGCTGGAGTCTTCTGAGACTGCCTTCCTCATTTCCTCCTCAATGCCCATAGTTTATTTCACCTTTGATCTTGTCTCCTTTGAAATTTTCACCTTTGACCCTTTCCTCCTTCGGCTGGCACCATGCAATCACGTTTTGCCTGGGCAATGTTTTTCTTTGTGCATTTTGTTTTACGTCCCCCGCCCCCGCCCCCCCCATCTCTCACCCCCACGCCCACCCCCCTGCCCCCCACCCCCTCCAGCAAGCGCAGTGTCGCCACCCTCTCCCCCCGCATGCGTGAACCTTCCGTCATCACCCTCCTCATCCCCCCCCCCTCTCCCCTTAGTGACGGCAGCTGGTCCCTACCATGGCAAGGACTGGCAGTCAGGAATGTGGACGGAAGCCCAGACTGACTAAAGCCGTCTCCCACGTTCGAACCATTTAGTCGCATTCTTATTTTTGCAGTGACGTGTGCATTGAAAGCTATCTCATTTTATTCCCTGATAATTTCACAACGACGTGATGTACGCTTATCCACGACTTAAAGTCACGTGACGTCAAAGAACACACATTTCCAGCTGTTGTTGTCACTGCTGTCCTTTCTTGGCAACGTCACGTCACAAACCGTTACATTGCAAAGCGTGTCTTGACACAATGTGACATCGCAAAGCGTGACTTGACAAAATGTGACATCGCAAAGCGTGACTAGACACAATGGGACACAGATTGATTGACAAGCCGTGACATCGCAAAGCGGACTTGACAAATGTGACACCACATCATGACTTGATAACTGTGACACCACAGAGCGTGACTTGACAACTGGGACACCACAGAGCGTGGCGACAAAATGTGACATCGCCAAGTGTGACTTGACAAACGTTGACACCTCAGGGTGAGACTTGAAAAAAGGGACATCACAAGGCGATAGTTTACAAAATGTGACTTGAAAAAGTGTGACTAGAAAAGTGTAATTCTGTAACGGGGCTCTCTTACCTCACGGGAATTCTACAGCAGGCATTCCTACACCAGCGACATCCTACACCAGCGCCATCTACACCAGTAACATCCTACACCAGTGACATCCTCCACCAGTGACATCCTACACCAGTGACATCCTACACCAGTGACATCCTCCACCAGTGACATACTACACCAGTGACATCCTACACCAGTGACATCCTACACCAGTGACATCCTCCACCAGTGACATCCTCCACCAGTGAAATCCTCCACCAGTGACATCCTACACCAGTGACATCCTACACCAGTGACGTCGTACAACAGTGACATCCTACAATAGTGACATCCTACACCAGTAACATCCTACACCAGTGACATCCTACACCAGTGACATCCTACACCAGTGACATCCTACACCAGTGACATCCTACACCAGTGACATCCTACACCAGTGACATCCTACAATAGTGACATCCTACACCAGTGACATCCTACCAGTGACATCCTACACCAGTGACATCCTACACCAGTGACATCCTACACCAGTGACATCCTACACCAGTGACATCCTACACCAGTGACATCCTCCACCAGTGACATCCTACACCAGTGACATCCCACACCAGTGACATCTTACACCAGTGACATCCCACACCAGTGACATCCTACACCAGTGACATCCTACACCAGTGACATCCTACACCAGTGACATCCTACCAGTGACATCCTACACCAGTGACATCCTACACCAGTGACATCCTACACCAGAGACATCCCACACCAGTGACATCCTACACCAGTGACACCCTCCACCAGTGACATCTCACACCAGTGATATCCTACACCAGTGACATTCTACACCAGTGACATCCTACACCAGTGACATCCCACACCAGTGACATCCTATACCAGTGACATCCTACACCAGTGACATCCTATACCAGTGACATCCTACCAGTGACATTCTACACCAGTGACATCCTACCAGTGACATTCTACACCAATGACATCCTACACCAGTGACTTCCTACACCAGTGACATTCTACACCAGCGACATCCTACACCAGCGCCATCTACACCAGTAACATCCTACACCAGTGACATCCTACACCAGTGACATCCTACACCAGTGACATCCTACACCAGTGACATCCTACACCAATGACATCCTACACCAGTGGCATCCTACACCAGTGACATCTTACCAGTGACATCCTACACCAGTGACATCCTACACCAGTGACATCCTACCAGTGACATCCAACAATAGTGACATCCTACACCAGTGACAACCTACACCAGTAACATCCTACAATAGTGACATCCTACACCAGTGACATCCTACCAGTGACATCCTATACCAGTGACATCCTACACCAGTGACATCCTCCACCAGTGACATCCTACACCAGTGACATCCTACCAGTGACATCCTACACCAGTGACATCCTACACCAGTAACATCCTACAATAGTGACATCCTACCAGTGACAACCTACACCAGTGACATCCTACACCAGTAACATCCTACAATAGTGACATCCTACACCAGTGACATCCTACACCAGTGACATCCTACACCAGTGACATCCTACACCAGTGACATCCTACACCAGTGACATTCTACACCAATGACATCCTACACCAATGGCATTCTACACCAGTGACATCCTACACCAGTGACATATTACCAGTGACATCCTACACCAGTGACATCCTACACCAGTAACATCCTACAATAGTGACATCCTACACCAGTGACATCCTACCAGTGACATCCTACACCAGTGACATCCTACACCAGTGACATCCTACACCAGTGACATCCTACACCAGTGACATTCTACACCAGTGACATTCTACACCAATGACACCCTACACCAGTGACATCTTACCAGTGACATCCTACACCAGTGACATCCTATACCAGTAATATCCTACACCAGTGACATCCTATATCAGTGACATCCTACCAGTGACATCCCACACCAGTGACATCCTACACCAGTGACATCCTATACCAGTGACATCCTACCAGTGACATTCTACACCAATGACATCCTACACCAGTGACATCCTACAACAGTGACATCCCACACCAGTGACATCCTACACCAGTGACATCCCACACCAGTGACATCCTACACCAGTGACATCCCACACCTGTGACATCCTACACCAGTGACATCCCACACCAGTGACATCCTACACCAGTGACATCCTACACCAGTGACATATTACCAGTGACATCCTACACCAGTGACATCCTACACCAGTGACATCCTACACCAGTGACATCTTACACCAGTGACATCCTACACCAGTGACATTCTACACCAGTGACATCCTACACCAGTGACATATTACCAGTGACATCCTACACCAGTGACATCCTACAACAGTGACATCCCACACCAGTGACATCCTATACCAGTGACATCCTACAACAGTGACATCCTACAACAGTGACATCCCACACCAGTGACATCCTATACCAGTGACATCCTACCAGTGACATTCTACACCAATGACATCCTACACCAGTGACATCCTACAACAGTGACATCCCACACCAGTGACATCCTACACCAGTGACATCCTACACCAATGACATCCTACACCAGTGACATATTACCAGTGAGATCCTACACCAGAGACATCCTACACCAGTGACATCCTACAACAGTGACATATTACCAGTGACATCCTACACCAGTGACATATTACCAGTGACATCCTACACCAGTGATATCCTACAACAGTCACATCCTAACCCCAATGACATCCTATACCAGTGACATCCTAACCCCAATGACATCCTACACCAGTGACATTCTACAATAGTGACATTCTACATCAGTGACATTCTACATCAGTGACATCCTACACCAGTGACATCCTACACCAGTGATATCCTACAACAGTGACATCCTAACCCCAATGACATCCTCTACCAGTGACATCCTAACCCCAATGACATCCTACACCAGTGACATCCTACAATAGTGACATTCTACATCAGTGACATCCTACACCAATGACATCCTCCACCAGTGACATCCTACACCAGTGACATCCTACACCAGTGACATCCTACACCAGTGACATCCTACACCAGTGACATCCTACACCAATGACATCCTCCACCAGTGACATCCTACACCAATGACATCCTCCACCAGTGACATTCTACACCAGTGACATCCTACACCAGTGACATCCTACACCAGTGACATCCTACACCAGTGACATCCTACACCAGTGACATCCTACACCAGTGACATCCTCCACCAGTGACATCCTACAATAGTGACATCCTACATCAGTGACATCCTATACCAGTGACATCCTACACCAGTGACATCCTACAACAGTGACATCCTACACCAGTGACATCCTACAACAGTGACATCCTACAACAGTAACATCCTACAACAGTGACATCCTACAATAGTGACATCCTACAATAGTGACATCCTATAACAGTAACATCCTACAACAGTGACATCCTACAACAGTAACATCCTACAACAGTGACATCCTACAACAGCGACATCCCACACCAGTGACATTCTACACCAGTGACATCTTACCAGTGACATCATACACCAGTGACATCCTACACCAGTGACATCCTACACCAGTGACATCCTAACCCCAATGACATCCTAAAAGTGACATCCTACACCAGTGACATCCTATACCAATGACATCCTACACCAGTGACATCCTACACCAGTGACATCCTATACCATTGACATCCTATACCAGTGACATCCTCCACCAGTGACATCCTACACCAGTGACATCCTCCACCAGTGACATCCTATACCATTGACATCCTACACCAGTGACATCCTACACCAGTGACATCCTATACCATTGACATCCTATACCAGTGACATCCTACACCAGTGACATCCTATACCAGTGACATCCTACACCAGTGACATCCTACACCAATGACATCCTACACCAATGACATCCTACACCATTGACATCCTATACCAGTGACATCCTACACCAGTGACATCCTACACCAATGACATTCTACACCAGTGACATCCTACACCAGTGACATCCTACAATAGTGACATCCTACAATAGTGACATTCTACACCAGTGACATCCTACCAGTGACATCCTATATCAGTGATATCCTACACCAGTGACATTCTACACAGTGACAGTCTACACCAGTGACATCCTATAGCAGTGATATCCTATACCAGTGACATCCTATACCAGTGACATCCTACACCAGTGACATCCTACACCAATTACATTTTACACCAGTGACATTCTACACCAGTGACATCCTACCAGTGACATCCTATACCATTGACATCCTACCAGTGACATCCTACACCAGCGACATCCTACACCAGTGACATTCTACACCAGTGACATCCTACACCAGTGATATCCTACCAGTGACATCCTATACCAGTGACATCCTACACCAGTGACATTCTACACCAGTGACATTCTACACCAGTGACATCCTATACCAGTGATATCCTACACCTGTGACATCCTACACCAGTGACATCCTATACCAGTAATATCCTACACCAGTGACATCCTATATCAGTGACATCCTACACCAGTGACATCCTACACCAGTGACATCCTACACCAGTGACATCCTATACCAGGGATATCCTACACCAGTGACATCCTATACCAGTGATATCCTACACCAGTGACATCCTACACCAGTGACATCCTATACCAGTGACATCCTATACCAGTGATATCCTACACCTGTGACATCCTACACCAGTGACATTCTACACCAGTGACATTCTACACCAGTGACATCCTACCAGTGACATTCTACACCAGTTACATCCTACACCAGTGACATTCTACACCAGTGACATTCTACACCAGTGACACCCTATACCAGTGATATCCTACACCAGTGACATCCTATACCAGTGATATCCTACACCAGTGACATCCTATACCAGTGATATCCTACACCAGTGAAAATCTACACCAGTGACATCCTATACCAGTGACATCCTATACCAGTGACATCCTATACCAGTGACATCCTACACCAGTGACATCCTACACTACGGTGTTTTCCTGCAGCAATTTCGAACTGTACAAACAAGTTCTGCACTGGGGCTTTTTCTGTACTAGTTTTTTGTAAACCATTTTTTTTCTTCTTCGTTCGTATTGTTCTAGTCCAATGATTTGTGCGCCAAGTTTTTCTCTAAATCAGGGTTTTTCTTCACCAATACATCGCATCGGATATTCTCTGCACCAATGTATTTTCTACACCAGGGTTTTCCTACAGTGACGGACCTTTCCTGTTCGTCCTCAAACCAAAAAGGACCAATGATGCCATGCTTCGACATGGTCACCCAGGCAGTACATTTAATTGACGCTCAAGAACATCCTCTGGTGGTGCTGTGCCCCAGAAAATACAGTTTTTACTGTTCACGTGGCCAGACAGAAGAAAATGTGCCGCATTCAGGAGTGTCTCCGTCAACGTGGTGGACATTTGGAGCATATCTTTGAACGTCGCTAACATGTGGACCACCCAACCGAAATGACTCAAACTTTCAAAACTTAATTGTTATTATCTTACGTTGATGTGTGTAAAAACTCAACTCAATCCATTCACATTTGTAGCCGTTGTGCATACTTTTATGGGTTGCATTCATTTTGGGTCACCCTACACAAGGGTTTCTCTACACCAGGGATTTTCTACACCAGCATATCTCCACACCAACGTTTTTTTTATATCGGTATTTTTCTACACCAGGGATTTTTTACACCAGGATTTTTCTACACCTGGATTTTCCTACACCAGGTTTCTTCCTACATCAGGGTATTTCTACACTATGCTTTTTCTTTACCCGGGTTTTTCCACATTACACTTTTTTCTACGTCAGGGGTTTTCTACACTGCGGTTTTTCTGCACTAGGATTTTTCTACACTGATAATTTTCTACATTAAAATATTTATAGACCTGATTTTTTCTACACCCGGGATTTTCAAGGGTCAGTGTCATAATGAGGGTCTGTAAAAACTGAAAGACATTTTCTCGCCTTTGATGCTTGGTACTTTTCATGACAACTACTGACGTCATCCCACAGGAGCTCCGGGGCTTGGTGGCATGGGGGGTCTACCAGGACAAACAGGCATGGGAGGAGGGATGTCCATGGGACCAGGTAAGCAGATGTGACGTAAAGACATGGTATACGAAGGTGGAAGTAACGTCATGGTGGTGGAAGCATTTGTAGTGGTGGTGGTGGTGGTGGTGGTTGTGGAGGTGGTTTGCGGTGCGTGGTGGTGCGCGGTGCGTGGTGGTGCGTGGTGGTGGTGGTGCGTGGTGGTGCGTGGTGGTGCGTGGTGGTGCGTGGTGGTGGTGGTGCGTTGTGGTGCGTGGTGGTGGTGGTGCGCTGTGGTGGTGGTGCGTGGTGGTGCGTGGTGGTGGTGGTGCGTGGTGGTGGTGGTGCGTGGTGGTGCGTTGTGGTGGTGGTGCGTGGTGCGTGGTGTTGCGTGGTGGTGCGTGGTGGTGGTGGTGCGTGGTGGTGCGTGGTGGTGCGTGGTGGTGGTGGTGCGTGGTGGTGCGTGGTGGTTGTGGTGCGTGGTGCGTGGTGGTGCGTGGTGGTGCGTGGTGGTGGTGGTGCGTGGTGGTGGTGGTGCGTTGTGGTGCGTGGTGGTGGTGGTGTGTGGTGGTGGTGGTGCGTGGTGGTGCGTGGTGGTGCGTGGTGGTGGTGGTGCGTTGTGGTGCGTGGTGCGTTGTGGTGGTGGTGCGTTGTGGTGGTGGTGCGTGGTGGTGCGTGGTGGTGGTGGTGCGTGGTGGTGCGTGGTGGTGGTGGTGCGTTGTGGTGGTGGTGCGTGGTGGTGCGTGGTGGTGGTGGTGCGTGGTGGTGGTGGTGCGTTGTGGTGCGTGGTGGTGGTGGTGCGTTGTGGTGCGTGGTGCGTGGTGGTGCGTGGTGGTGGTGGTGCGTGGTGGTGGTGGTGCGTTGTGGTGCGTGATGGTGGTGGTGGTGGTGGTTGTGGTGGTGGAGGCGGTGATGGTGGCGGTGATGGCGGTGGTGGTATTGGTGGTAGTGGTGGTGATTGTGGTGGTGGTGGTGGTGGTGGTGATTGTGGTGGTGTTGGTGGTGGTGATTGCGGTGGTGGTGGTGATTGTGGTAGGGGTGGGTGGTGGTGGTAGTGATGGTGGTGGCGGTGTTGGTGGTGGTGATTGTGGTGGTGGTGGTGATTGTGGTGGTAGTAATTGTGGTGTTGGTGATGGTGATTGTGCTGGTGGTGGTGGGTGGTGATGGTGGTGGTGATCCAAATATCCAAACTACTTTGTGTATTCAAGACACTAATATCTGACCCAAACATTCCAGATGAGACAGGGACACCATTTTGTTATCATAAAAGCACGACAAAAACCGCTGGCGCTGAACCTCCATGTTTTGGCATTTAAAAAAAGATCGGGTTCGAACCCGCAACCTCTCGAGAAAAGAGGGGGAAAACACACACACACATAAAAACACAAAAAAACCACAACCTCTCGAAAAAAGAGAAGAAAAAAAAAGTTTCAGCGCAGAATCAAACCTGGTCATGCATGACCAAGAGTCGAACGCTCTACCAGCTGAGCCATTAGAGAATTGATATGACGGAGTGTTTGTAAAGCATGTAAATCCACCTCTAAGCTATCGGCCCAGGAACAATCAACCATATATTTTAAACATGATGGATAGGTTCAGGAAGCTCCTATTATGACATGTTTTGCTTTCCTTTGGCATGTCATAGACGCTGAATTAACACTCACACAGTCACACAGAGGAGGAAGTGTATTATAGATGTTCAACCCAGACATGTGCATTCGTACTCATTCAGTGATTCACGCACACACCGTGTGTGGTACTGCTACCGAGTACCGTCATTCTACAAGCAACGAGTCAATCCTGTTAACACGATTCATAACTGGTAGGTTTTTAGGCTAGATTCGCTTCGAAAAGTTGCAGAAAATCTGATGGTGGTAACAATCTGACGGTATAACAAGTTTTGACAAGGAAAAAAACCAAGCAAGTAATCATTCTGACCGTTGTCAGCCATGTTCACCACGACAACGGCAGGATTCTAACGCATCATGAAGAAGGCTGAAATGGTCGGTGTCGGTGGTTGTTGTGACTCTTGACCGGTACTGTACTCCATGCACCTTAACGGTCCGTGTGATTCGGGTGTAATCTTAAGCTTAACGACGTTTATTGGCAGTATTACACCCGAATCACACAGAGCACAAACTTTGCGCAGCTGAGTGCGAGAATCTGGGTCACGTGTCGGCGTCTATTTTCATGGCTCGTGAGTGCCTGGCTAAAGTGCGTTAGAATCCTGCCCTTTTCACCCTCTGTTTGCAGAAGCTCCTAATCTCGCTGGAAACAAGATTTCATACTCTTGTCGTGGAACCAAACGACGAAAAGATTGACCTGATTTTTCAATACAAACACTGTATTCATTTTGTTGTTTAGACTGCAAGTGTAACTTTTCTGACTTGCGTTCCACTCAACACATTTTTCACCTAGTGGACATGTACTCGATTAATTGACTCGATTAAATTGAACTGATGTATTTGATATACATTTGTATTAATCCGGAAAAATTATGAAATCATACTTCATTCATTCGAGCATTAGTCTTGACAGCGTTCAGCGGACGAAGTAAACATCAATCTACTTCGACCATAACGTAAGTGCGAGTTGCAGACGAAACGACTAGGTACAAAACGTCCAGGATACAAACGACCCGCATCGTAAAAAATCTTTCTTTCTCCTTCACCAATGTTCTCCAAATTCACATATGAACAAAGACTTGTCAAGATGAGGCTCCCTAGTCTGTGCTACAGAAGAACTAGAGGTGACCTAATAGAAGTGTACAAGTATACGCACGGCATGTACCAGATTGGAGAGAATCTGTTTTCCTGCGATGACAATAGTGTCACAAGAGGTCACGCCTACAAGCTCAAGAAAAACCGATGCAATACGGCTTTACGACAGCATTTCTTCACCCAGCGAGTTATCAACATGTGGAACAGCCTCCCGAATAGCGTAGTCGAGGCACCGAGCCTGAACTCGTTCAAGAACAGAGTGGACAAGCATCTACAAGGATATATGTTCAAGCTGGAGGAACCACTGGCGCAGATGATGCACAGCAATTAGGCCTTTTTTCTCTCTTTTTCTTTATCTCACAAGTGTTATAGACTAGGCCTGGTAAAAGACCAGCTAGTATCCATAAGAACAATAAAAATACAGCCAGAGAACTACCAGAATCGGCGATAGGCCCTGGACGCCTAAGCAAGCCGAAGAATTCTATTCTATTCTATTCTATTCACCCTTCTCAAAAATCTCCTCGCAAATGACGTCACGTTATTCGACGTCAAATGATCACGTCACAGATTTTGCAAATGGAGTCTGTTGTATCGTTTTCATTGCAACACCAAAATGTAAAAAAGTCACTTTCTTTTCAAACCTCGATTCTGAAAATTTGATAATATTGAATGGGACCTAACTTCCAGTCAGTGTGCAAAATCTCAAGGAAATCCGTCCAGTAGTTTTTGAGATATAGGCCGTGGAGTCGGGACAGACACACAGACAGATAAAAACCGCTGGCGCTGAACCTCCAGGTTTTGGCACAGACAAAAAATTGGGTTCAAACCCGCAATCTCTCGATAAAAGAGGGGGTGAAAAACACACAAAAACACAAAAAACAGGTCGGGTTCGAAAAAAGTTTCAGCGCGGATTCGAATCCGTTCACGCATGACCTAACGTTACAATTGTCCAGCGCTTTACAATCTGAGCCATTCATTTGGCAACTGACGTTACTACGTGTTTGTAAAGAAATGATAAAAAATCCTTCACAAATGGGACATCCGCTGGAAATTACGTCACGTTATTCGACGTCAAATGATTACGTCACACATGCCAAAACTTCAATTGAGTTGGGACAGAGATAGATTTCATACTCTTGTCGTGGAACCAAACAACAAAAAGATTGACCTGATTTTTCAATACAAACACTGTATTCATTTTGTTGTTTAGACTGCAAGTGTAACTTTTCTGACTCAACACATTTTTCACCTAGTGGACATGTACTCGATTAATGGACTCGATTAAATTGAACTGATGTATTTGATATACATTTGTATTAATCCGGAAAAATTATGAAATCATACTTCATTCATTCGCGCATTAGTCTTGGCAGCGTTCAGCGGACGAAGTAAACATCAAACTACTTGGACCATAACGTCAGAGCGAGTAGCAGACGAAACTATCACAGTCACGTGACACAAACCGGCCAATCAGAAGCGATGACGCCGGATGTGAAATTCCTGCTATCTTACCGTGGTAATAATCGGACAAAGTCTGAATAATCTGAGAAATAAACTCGAATTGGTTCATTATTTGTATGAATGCGAGTTTTTTGGTCGACTTCGGTAAATTTCGCGCTGCCTCGCAGTGATGATTGTATACGAAGCTGTCTTCTGATAGGCGAAAGCGATCCGCGAAGCCAGCGAAGTTTTGAC
>JAWQFJ010028238.1:87500-122690 GCA_034096865.1 Theodoxus fluviatilis | reverse complement strand
CTATTACTGCTCTAGAGTACCCCCTGCATAGCTCTATTACTGCTCTAGAGTACCCCCTGCATAGCTCTATTACTGCTCTAGAGTACCCCCTGCATAGCTCTATTACTGCTCTAGAGTACCCCCTGCATAGCTCTATTACTGCTCTAGAGTACCCCCTGCATAGCTCTATTACTGCTCTAGAGTACCCCCTGCATAGCTCTATTACTGCTCCTAGAGTACCCCCTGCATAGCTCTATTACTGCTCTAGAGTACCCCCTGCATAGCTCTATTACTGCTCTAGAGTACCCCCTGCATAGCTCTATTACTGCTCTAGAGTACCCCCTGCATAGCTCTATTACTGCTCTAGAGTACCCCTGCATAGCTCTATTACTGCTCTAGAGTACCCCCTGCATAGCTCTATTACTGCTCTAGAGTACCCCCTGCATAGCTCTATTACTGCTCTAGAGTACCCCCTGCATAGCTCTATTACTGCTCTAGAGTACCCCCTGCATAGCTCTATTACTGCTCTAGAGTACCCCTGCATAGCTCTATTACTGCTCTAGAGTACCCCCTGCATAGCTCTATTACTGCTCTAGAGTACCCCTGCATAGCTCTATTACTGCTCTAGAGTACCCCCTGCATAGCTCATTACTGCTCTAGAGTACCCCCTGCATAGCTCTATTACTGCTCTAGAGTACCCCCTGCATAGCTCTATTACTGCTCTAGAGTACCCCCTGCATAGCTCTATTACTGCTCTAGAGTACCCCCTGCATAGCTCTATTACTGCTCTAGAGTACCCCCTGCATAGCTCTATTACTGCTCTAGAGTACCCCCTGCATAGCTCTATTACTGCTCTAGAGTACCCCCTGCATAGCTCTATTACTGCTCTAGAGTACCCCCTGCATAGCTCTATTACTGCTCTAGAGTACCCCCTGCATAGCTCTATTACTGCTCTAGAGTACCCCCTGCATAGCTCTATTACTGCTCTAGAGTACCCCGTGCATAGCTCTATTACTGCTCTAGAGTACCCCCTGCATAGCTCTATTACTGCTCTAGAGTACCCCCTGCATAGCTCTATTACTGCTCTAGAGTACCCCCTGCATAGCTCTATTACTGCTCTAGAGTACCCCTGCATAGCTCTATTACTGCTCTAGAGTACCCCCTGCATAGCTCTATTACTGCTCTAGAGTACCCCCTGCATAGCTCTATTACTGCTCTAGAGTACCCCCTGCATAGCTCTATTACTGCTCTAGAGTACCCCCTGCATAGCTCTATTACTGCTCTAGAGTACCCCCTGCATAGCTCTATTACTGCTCTAGAGTACCCCCTGCATAGCTCTATTACTGCTCTAGAGTACCCCCTGCATAGCTCTATTACTGCTCTAGAGTACCCCCTGCATAGCTCTATTACTGCTCTAGAGTACCCCCTGCATAGCTCTATTACTGCTCTAGAGTACCCCCTGCATAGCTCTATTACTGCTCTAGAGTACCCCCTGCATAGCTCTATTACTGCTCTAGAGTACCCCCTGCATAGCTCTATTACTGCTCTAGAGTACCCCCTGCATAGCTCTATTACTGCTCTAGAGTACCCCCTGCATAGCTCTATTACTGCTCTAGAGTACCCCCTGCATAGCTCTATTACTGCTCTAGAGTACCCCCTGCATAGCTATTACTGCTCTAGAGTACCCCCTGCATAGCTCTATTACTGCTCTAGAGTACCCCCTGCATAGCTCTATTACTGCTCTAGAGTACCCCCTGCATAGCTCTATTACTGCTCTAGAGTACCCCCTGCATAGCTCTATTACTGCTCTAGAGTACCCCCTGCATAGCTCTATTACTGCTCTAGAGTACCCCCTGCATAGCTCTATTACTGCTCTAGAGTACCCCCTGCATAGCTCTATTACTGCTCTAGAGTACCCCCTGCATAGCTCTATTACTGCTCTAGAGTACCCCCTGCATAGCTATTACTGCTCTAGAGTACCCCTGCATAGCTCTATTACTGCTCTAGAGTACCCCCTGCATAGCTCTATTACTGCTCTAGAGTACCCCTGCATAGCTCTATTACTGCTCTAGAGTACCCCCTGCATAGCTCTATTACTGCTCTAGAGTACCCCCTGCATAGCTCTATTACTGCTCTAGAGTACCCCCTGCATAGCTCTATTACTGCTCTAGAGTACCCCCTGCATATCTCTATTACTGCTCTAGAGTACCCCTGCATAGCTCTATTACTGCTCTAGAGTACCCCCTGCATAGCTCTATTACTGCTCTAGAGTACCCCCTGCATAGCTCTATTACTGCTCTAGAGTACCCCCTGCATAGCTCTATTACTGCTCTAGAGTACCCCCTGCATAGCTCTATTACTGCTCTAGAGTACCCCCTGCATAGCTCTATTACTGCTCTAGAGTACCCCCTGCATAGCTCTATTACTGCTCTAGAGTACCCCCTGCATAGCTCTATTACTGCTCTAGAGTACCCCCTGCATAGCTCTATTACTGCTCTAGAGTACCCCCTGCATAGCTCTATTACTGCTCTAGAGTACCCCCTGCATAGCTCTATTACTGCTCTAGAGTACCCCCTGCATAGCTCTATTACTGCTCTAGAGTACCCCCTGCATAGCTCTATTACTGCTCTAGAGTACCCCCTGCATAGCTCTATTACTGCTCTATACGTACCCCCTGCATAGCTCATTACTGCTCTAGAGTACCCCCTGCATAGCTCTATTACTGCTCTAGAGTACCCCCTGCATAGCTCTATTACTGCTCTAGAGTACCCCCTGCATAGCTCTATTACTGCTCTAGAGTACCCCCTGCATAGCTCTATTACTGCTCTAGAGTACCCCCTGCATAGCTCTATTACTGCTCTAGAGTACCCCCTGCATAGCTATTACTGCTGAGTACCCCTGAATAGCTATTACTGCTCTAGAGTACCCCCTGCATAGCTCTATTACTGCTCTAGAGTACCCCCTGCATAGCTCTATTACTGCTCTAGAGTACCCCCTGCATAGCTCTATTACTGCTCTAGAGTTACCACTGCATAGCTATTACTGCTCTAGAGTACCCCCTGCATAGCTCTATTACTGCTCTAGAGTACCCCCTGCATAGCTATTACTGCTCTAGAGTACCCCCTGCATAGCTCTATTACTGCTCTAGAGTACCCCCTGCATAGCTATTACTGCTCTAGAGTACCCCCTGCATAGCTCTATTACTGCTCTAGAGTACCCCCTGCATAGCTATTACTGCTCTAGAGTACCCCCTGCATAGCTCTATTACTGCTCTAGAGTACCCCCTGCATAGCTCTATTACTGCTCTAGAGTACCCCCTGCATAGCTCTATTACTGCTCTAGAGTACCCCCTGCATAGCTATTACTGCTCTAGAGTACCCCCTGCATAGCTCTATTACTGCTCTAGAGTACCCCCTGCATAGCTATTACTGCTCTAGAGTACCCCCTGCATAGCTCTATTACTGCTCTAGAGTACCCCCTGCATAGCTATTACTGCTCTAGAGTACCCCCTGCATAGCTATTACTGCTCTAGAGTACCCCCTGCATAGCTATTACTGCTCTAGAGTACCCCCTGCATAGCTATTACTGCTCTAGAGTACCCCCTGCATAGCTCTATTACTGCTCTAGAGTACCCCCTGCATAGCTATTACTGCTCTAGAGTACCCCCTGCATAGCTCTATTACTGCTCTAGAGTACCCCCTGCATAGCTATTACTGCTCTAGAGTACCCCCTGCATAGCTCTATTACTGCTCTAGAGTACCCCCTGCATAGCTATTACTGCTCTAGAGTACCCCCTGCATAGCTATTACTGCTCTAGAGTACCCCCTGCATAGCTATTACTGCTCTAGAGTACCCCCTGCATAGCTCTATTACTGCTCTAGAGTACCCCCTGCATAGCTATTACTGCTCTAGAGTACCCCTGCATAGCTCTTACTGCGGAAGTACCCCCTGCATAGCTATTACTGCGGAAGTACCCCCTGCATAGCTCTTACTGCGGAAGTACCCCCTGCATAGCTATTACTGCGGAAGTACCCCCTGCATAGCTATTACTGCGGAAGTACCCCGTGCATAGCTATTACTGCGGAAGTACCCCTGCATAGCTATTACTGCGGAAGTACCCCGTGCATAGCTATTACTGCGGAAGTACCCCGTGCATAGCTATTACTGCGGAAGTACCCCGTGCATAGCTATTACTGCGGAAGTACCCCGTGCATAGCTATTACTGCGGAAGTACCCCGTGCATAGCTATTACTGCGGAAGTACCCCGTGCATAGCTATTACTGCGGAAGTACCCCGTGCATAGCTATTACTGCGGAAGTACCCCGTGCATAGCTATTACTGCGGAAGTACCCCGTGCATAGCTATTACTGCGGAAGTACCCCGTGCATAGCTATTACTGCGGAAGTACCCCGTGCATAGCTATTACTGCGGAAGTACCCCGTGCATAGCTATTACTGCGGAAGTACCCCGTGCATAGCTATTACTGCGGAAGTACCCCGTGCATAGCTATTACTGCGGAAGTACCCCGTGCATAGCTATTACTGCGGAAGTACCCCGTGCATAGCTATTACTGCGGAAGTACCCCGTGCATAGCTATTACTGCGGAAGTACCCCGTGCATAGCTATTACTGCGGAAGTACCCCGTGCATAGCTATTACTGCGGAAGTACCCCGTGCATAGCTATTACTGCGGAAGTACCCCGTGCATAGCTATTACTGCGGAAGTACCCCGTGCATAGCTATTACTGCGGAAGTACCCCGTGCATAGCTATTACTGCGGAAGTACCCCGTGCATAGCTATTACTGCGGAAGTACCCCGTGCATAGCTATTACTGCGGAAGTACCCCGTGCATAGCTATTACTGCGGAAGTACCCCGTGCATAGCTATTACTGCGGAAGTACCCCGTGCATAGCTATTACTGCGGAAGTACCCCGTGCATAGCTATTACTGCGGAAGTACCCCGTGCATAGCTATTACTGCGGAAGTACCCCGTGCATAGCTATTACTGCGGAAGTACCCCGTGCATAGCTATTACTGCGGAAGTACCCCGTGCATAGCTATTACTGCGGAAGTACCCCGTGCATAGCTATTACTGCGGAAGTACCCCGTGCATAGCTATTACTGCGGAAGTACCCCGTGCATAGCTATTACTGCGGAAGTACCCCGTGCATAGCTATTACTGCGGAAGTACCCCGTGCATAGCTATTACTGCGGAAGTACCCCGTGCATAGCTATTACTGCGGAAGTACCCCGTGCATAGCTATTACTGCGGAAGTACCCCGTGCATAGCTATTACTGCGGAAGTACCCCGTGCATAGCTATTACTGCGGAAGTACCCCGTGCATAGCTATTACTGCGGAAGTACCCCGTGCATAGCTATTACTGCGGAAGTACCCCGTGCATAGCTATTACTGCGGAAGTACCCCGTGCATAGCTATTACTGCGGAAGTACCCGTGCATAGCTATTACTGCGGAAGTACCCCGTGCATAGCTATTACTGCGGAAGTACCCTGTGCATAGCTATTACTGCGGAAGTACCCCGTGCATAGCTATTACTGCGGAAGTACCCCGTGCATAGCTATTACTGCGGAAGTACCCCGTGCATAGCTATTACTGCGGAAGTACCCCGTGCATAGCTATTACTGCGGAAGTACCCTGTGCATAGCTATTACTGCGGAAGTACCCCGTGCATAGCTATTACTGCGGAAGTACCCTGTGCATAGCTATTACTGCGGAAGTACCCTGTGCATAGCTATTACTGCGGAAGTACCCCGTGCATAGCTATTACTGCGGAAGTACCCCGTGCATAGCTATTACTGCGGAAGTACCCCGTGCATAGCTATTACTGCGGAAGTACCCCGTGCATAGCTATTACTGCGGAAGTACCCCGTGCATAGCTATTACTGCGGAAGTACCCCGTGCATAGCTATTACTGCGGAAGTACCCCGTGCATAGCTATTACTGCGGAAGTACCCCGTGCATAGCTATTACTGCGGAAGTACCCTGTGCATAGCTATTACTGCGGAAGTACCCCGTGCATAGCTATTACTGCGGAAGTACCCCGTGCATAGCTATTACTGCGGAAGTACCCCCTGCATACGTGGCGGAGGCATGGAACAGACAAGTTAAAAAAACGTTCATTGTGGTTAAAACTGTGATGTAAATGGATGCATGAAAAGCAAAGCATTGTGATCTGATGTGATTCCGCAATGTGGACACATCATGTATGGCTGTCCCCAGTATCTCCTGAATAGGTTACAGACACTGCAGTACAACGCTGCACGCCTGATCCTCAGAGTCCGCAAGTCTGATCACATTTCCCAGCACCTTCAAGCACTGCACTGGCCTCCGGTCGAGTCGTGCATCAAATATAAAATTGCATGCCTATCCTTTAGTGCATTCACGCATACAGGACCCGCATACCTCACAGACATGATTCAGACATACACACCAGCCAGGACACTCCGCTCCTCGGCAGACACCTCTATTCTCTGCACTCCAAGAGTCAACACCAAATCTTTTGGTGAACGCTCTTTTTCTTTTTCTGCTCCTCTCATCTGGAACTCTCTCCCTGTCAGCCTTAGTCACTCTAATTCGCCTGACTCTTTCCGCACAGGCCTGAAAACGCACCGGGCTTCGGTGACTATTCCATGCCTGTACGCTTACTGCAACTCATGTGCTAGTTTTGGGTGTCCACATACATGCTTTATGTACCGTCTTGCATGTTATTCAATTCTGTTTGTATGGACTTGCATTAATTATTGTTTGTTTGTGTGCTGATGTCGTGCATTCTGCGGATCATGTTTATGTACCCTGCTTTATGTGTATAGTTATATGGTTAATCCTGTTCGATATTGTTTCCTTTGAGTATGCTGACTGTGTGCGGTCATATATGTTGTTGATATAATGCCGGTCTTCCATGCTCCTTTCGTATGTCACTATATTGTTTGTCCTGCATCGGGTATTGTTTGCCTGTGTGCTATTGCCATGTTCGTTGCTGCTTGCTCGTGTGTATTGTGCTTTGTGTGTATGACTTCATTGTTTCCGTTACATCGTCTTGTACGAAGTGTTCTCTTTCTGCGTATTTGTGCCATATCCGATGGGCTTTCATCCTTGCCGTGCTTTATTTGGGGGCCTCTGGTTGGTCCTGTTATTGTTGGCTTGTGTGTTGATGCCATGTACGTGTGCCGTGTCTTATTGGTTTATTGGTTTCGCCTGTGTCAAGTTGTTGCTGTGGTCTGTTGCTTTGGGCTTGGTCTACTTGTGTGCTTATGCATTGTATGTGTACTGTGCCTGATTTTGCTTTACTTGTGTTTGGCATTATTTATATGTTTCATGTCTTTCATGCCTGTAAAGCGCTTTGAGCATGTATATGAAAATGCGCTGTATAAATAAACTTTATTATTATTATTAGTAGTAGTAGTAGTAGTATTATCAGCAGCAGCAGCAGCAGCAGCAGCAGCAGCATCAACATCATCATCATCATCATCATCATCATCATCATCATCATCATCATCATCATCATCACCATTATTACCATCATCATCATCATCATCATCATCATCATCATCATCATCATCATCATCATCATCATCATCATCATCATCATCATCATCATCATCATCACCATCACCATCACCATCACCATCATCATCATCATCATCATCATCATCATCATCATCATCATCATCATCATCATCATCATCATCATTATTATCATTATTATTATTATTATTATTATTATTATTATTATTATTATTATTATTATTATTATTATTATTATTATTATTATTATTATTATTATTATTCTTGTTCTTGTTGATTTAACTCTGTATTTGTCAACTTTCCTTTCATATGCTGCTTTGAAACGTGTGTCAGAATGGCAGTACAACATTGGGCCAGAGCCGCTTGATGCCCTCATCAGCTGAAAAGCCTGGCTTTTGTGTTTGTAGAGGCCCTCTGGAGTAGCTTAGCCAGGGTCAGCCCCAGGCAACCAGTCGTCGGCCATCCCGACCCGTCTCTGGTCTGCCAGGTCCATGGTGATGCGGACTCAGTCACCTTCTGAAGCTCCCTTACGAGTAGCCACTTCCTGAGACCTGGTGCCTAGTCATGGCTTGCCTTGGATGACAAACCCGGCAAAGCAATATCTGCATCCAATGTCAACCCACAGTGTCCGACAACCCCATCCTCTTCGATGTCCCGTTGTTTTCTTAATGCATTGATTTCAATTGGTTTGATGTCTTCATTTTATGCTTTTCCTCTCATATGCTTTATTCTTCTTGTGTCACCTTGTTCCATTATCCATCCTCGCTCTCCTCTACATACTTCCGATGTTAGCCTTCCAATTCTCTATAAGGAAGAGCGACTTCCTTTTTTAATGTTTTGTTGATATTAAGAGTCTCCGGGTCTGTATCTTTTATGTGGCTAAAGTTCCTGTTTTCTTCTGCGAATAGTGTTTCCTAAAAGTGCTGCGTTACGGCTCTGTTTGAGCTTCTTGAACCACAAGCACTGACTCTCTGCTGATATTTGTATATTTCCTCTTCGTCTCACCATATCAGTGTATTTCATGTGACTGAAATTCCTGATACGTTTGCAAAGTTTGCCTCATACAAACACTGTTGTTGGAGCCTACTTCACCTGAGTCACGGAATGTTTCAGGCTGCCCTGCTGTCATAGTCGGCGTCTCTCTGGGAGTCACTCGCCTGGAAGGCTATGGAGGCAGCAAATTGTAAGTGACAAACTTTCTATTTTGTCTTCTTGTGCCTGGCGTCTGTGACCAGCCTACCTCTCCTGTAGTTTTGTACTATGTGGCACCTTTATTTGACGCTTGACCCTAACTAAGGAACTCTTCATCCATCGTTGGAAGGACACCGTGAGACTCTCTCTTTCAATAGAATGCCTTCTGGTGCATACGTTCTGTCAACAGGAAGAACCTTTGCACCGATTGATAAAATCCTTTCGTGCGAAATCATGATAGAACCCACGTTGCTACGGTCCGAGTTAAATTCGTGAAACTTTAGACTAATACAAAAAGACTGTAGTTGACAGTTTGCCTCTGATTGAGTTTGTACATTAACTGCTTAATACTCTCCAGTCTATATGTCTGTACAGCTGCTGGTTGAGTCTGGAGTCCAACCTCATCTGGGCGTTCGTTGGGCCTGCCCTGGCTGTCATCCTGGTGAGCATTAAGGACAACATTCTTAGAAGAAGCAGATGCGCGGGCTTTCATCTTTCTCAGTCAGCAAACGTTTGGCATTTCTCATGTGCGCATTATTCACGATGGCCACAATACTGCATTAATTGAGAGCGAGATTGTTTATTTGAGTAGCGGTTCGAAACAGCGTGCGTTTTCATGTGTGTGTGTGTGCGCGCGCGCGCGTGCATAGATACATGCACGCGCTTATGCTTGCGTGAGCGTATGAGTGAGTATGTGATGTGTGCGCGTGCTTATGCATATAAAGATGGGAAGCAAGTTTATCGTTAGTTCTGACTAGCAGTGCTGACATAATACGGCATTTTACATGACGGCTTTGAAGCCCGTTCCGTGCCACCGCCGTGTCAAATCAATCGAACAATGGAATAAATTGTTGACTTTTTGAAGACAGTATTAATTAGATTAATTTGTTTCCAGTAGAACTTTGTTTATATAGCTCCAAACGCTCAATCGTTTAGCAAGGATAATGTTGACCACAAATGTATGTACTAAAATAATTATTTTCTCTCTGTCCAGACAAACTTCATCGTGGTCATCATAGTACTCAAGACGATGATGAAGACAACAGCAATGTTGACGAAAACGGTTCGTGAGAAGTCCAGGTGAGCTGTCAGTGAAGATGTTGACCCACATTGGGTTTCCGGAAACACCCCCCCCCCCCCAACAGAAAAATAAAAAATAAAAAAATAAAAATAAAATATATTGTAGCGTTCCTCCCCCCCCCCACCCACCCCCGCTCTCACGTTTTGGCTGAGGTCGAAGCACACCGAAAGGGTCGTTCTCCTGCCCCCCCCCCCCCCCCCCCCCCCCCCGCTCTCACGTTTTGGCTGAGGTCGAAGCACACCGAAAGGGTCGTTCTCCTGCCCTCCCCCCCCCCCCCCCCCCCCCCCGCTCTCACGTTTTGGCTGAGGTCGAAGCACACCGAAAGGGCCGTTTTCCTGCCCCCCCCCCCCACCCCCACCTCCCTCCCACCTCCCCCGCTCTAACGTTTTGGCTGATGTCGAAGCACACCGAAAGGGTCGTTCTCCTGCCCCCCCCCCCCCCCCCCCTGCCCCCGCTCTCACGTTTTGGCTTAGGTCGAAGCACACCGAAAGGGTCGTTGTCGTTCCCCCCGCCCCCCCCCCCCCCCCCCCCCCCCACTCTCACGTTTTGTCTGAGACCGAAGCACACCGAAAGGGTCGTCCTCCGTCCCCCCCCCCCCCCCCCCCCGCTCTCATGCTTAGGCTGAGGCTCATGTGTACTGACAGGGTCGTTTTCCTCCCCCCCCCCCCCCCACACACACACACACCCCGCTCTTAGAAAAGTTTGGAAACCCCCCCCAAAAGTGAACTGATCCGCGCCTGTTTCCAGCTTGTAGGTCACGTTTCCATATGGGGATTGCAGTGAACAAAGTCGCTCTCCGACACCAAAGTTACCGAATAGGTGTGACAAAAGACGATGACAACGATCATGACATCATCATGACATCGACGACGACGGGTGGGACGAAGAAATTGATAGTAATGATGAGGATGACAACTATGACGATAAGGATTACGACGAAGACGACGACGACGAAGATAATGGTGACGATGAGGAGGATGTTGTGAACTGTCTGTTTTTGCAGGGCTGCAGTCAAGGCCATTTGTGTGCTGATGCCGGTGATGGGACTGACATGGGTGTTCGGAGTTTTCTCCGTCAACAAAGACCTTGTGGTCTTCCAGTATCTCTTCACCATCTTTAACTCACTCCAGGTGATATATTTTTCTCTTCAGAGATTTTTCGATATTCCGTTTCTCAACAACTTTCAGTAGGTGGCTGTCGATGTTACACCTTCGCTAACTCCGAACATTTGTTATTGTGTGGTCGAGGGAGCCTTTCAGAATGCCCGAATATTTTATTGTTTCGGTTCTTAAGTAATATCTTTATCTTTGCTAAATTCCTGTGGTCACATCCAGGTTTTTACATTTGTCACTACCCTTGGATCGGACACACCCGCTCTGGTTTAGGTATAGTGAATATTCTTGTCTTGAGCTCTTTCTGGGTGTGTTGTGCACAATCGATGTCTCCAGTATGCTCTTACCGTCTTAAAATCTTTTTTTAAATATGGTATCTTATCGTTTTTTGCTTTTTTCACCGCACTGAGTATTCTATTCTTCTACAATGGCAGTTACTTTGGTCTGTCACAAGGTCTAGTGGTCAAAAGATAAAGTTTTAAGCAGTTTGAGACCACGATGGTAACAAGTTGCTGAATAACAAAAATTCCTTATCTTCTACTCCATTTTATACTCTGTTCTTCTGCTCGGATAGTAAGCATCTGCCCTCAAGCTTTCTGTAGTGGGCTGAATATGAACCTACTATTTTAGTTGGTAACTACGTCGTAGTTGTCTACTTCGTTGTTCATAACTTTGAGTTGTTCTCAACTACGACAGTAAGGTCTGCATGAGACGCTACTTGGTCGCCACAACGAAGTAATGACCCAGATTATTATCTTGGGATATCCCATCTAATGCGCATGCGTAGAGGTCATGACAAGAGGTGAACTAGCCAACTCCTTGCACAATTCAATGGCCGACGTGTTGCCGGTTCGCAAAGAAAACGCTCTATTTCGGGATTCTAGCAACCCATCCAAAGAAAATGTAAGCCATGCACAGCATTAATTTATCAAAGCTGTATGTTGAATGCATCTATAGGTCGTGAAAGCTTGTAGATTTTACAAATCTAATGCAGGTCGACGCATCTACGCTGAAGCATGAGTTACCCGTTGCCATCGGTCACGGCATATTACAGAGAAGCGTCATCAGTCATCCGTCATCCTTCCGGCGGAAGGATAACGGATGACGCTGTGACCGATGGCAACGGGTTACTCATGCTTCAGCGTAGATGCGTCGACCTGCATTAGATTTGTAAAATCTACAAGCTTTCACGACCTATAGATGCATTCAACATACAGCTTTGATAAATTAATGCTGTGCATGGCTTACATTTTCTTTGGATGGGTTGCTAGTATCCCGAAATAGAGCGTTTTCTCTGTGAACCGGCAACACGTCGGCCATTGAAATTTGCAAATAGTTGCCTACTTAGCCGTGTAGTGCTGACACAGACCACTACTAAATTTTGGGTTGCTTAGCGGCCAACTTAGGAGGTAACTACGCGTAGTGAGCTTTCATGCAGACCTTACTTCGCAATTTAGTGGGAAACTTCCGATTTAGTTGCCTACTACCGTGTAGTAGATTCATATGCAGCCCACTACTGGAGTGCGGTAGCATAGTAGTGACGACCTTGACAACCCACAACTGACTCAGCTCGCACAGATTAGATTGCGTTGCCAGGCTTGGAGAGGTTGCGTGCATTCAGGACCAAACTGAGATTGATATGAAACGTGTTGTTTGCTTTATAACACGAATGTTTTTCGTGGCTAAAGCATAACGCTGTCGTACTTTTCTCCCGTGAGATATGAACACACTGTACTGAGGGCAAGGGGGTATGAACTGAGGGCAAGGGGGTACGAACTGAGGGCAAGGGGGTACGAACTGAAGGCAAGGGGGTATGAACTCGCGCTCGTTTCACATGAAAGTGTACCTTTGGCATACTCACTACTTGGCTGGGCGTCTGGTTTTGGACATATGGCTCGCCTGGTGTAGCACATCCTTCATAATTAAAGAAAAGACTGAAGATATGTTAGAATTTAAGCAGCTTGCACTTGACGTGATATTTGATAGGTTTGTCAGGATGTGTACACAGGCACTATACGGTTGTTTATCCCTCCAGGTTTACTGGAGGTCCTACAGACTTTATCTGTCTGTGTGTCTGTCTGTCTGTCCCGACTTCACGGCTGATATCTCAAAAACTACTGGACAAATTTCCTTGACATTTTGCGCACTAACTGGAAGTTAGGTCCGATTGAATGTATCAAATTTTCAGAATCGAGGCTTGAAGAGAAAGTGGTCTTTTAAGGTCGTAAACTCGAAAGCGCCTCCCTAACTAGTCGATTGATGGAATGGCGACATTGCAAAATGTGTGACGTCATCAATACCGTGACGTAATTTATTGTGTATCTCTGCCTGTCAGGCCCGACTTAACGGCTGATATCTCAAAAACTGCTGGAATGATTTCCTTGATATTTTGCACACTTACTGGAAGTTAGGTCCGATTGAATGTGTCAAATTTTCAGAATCGAGGTTTGAAAAGAAAGTGATTTATTTAGGTCGTAAACTCGAAAGCACCCCCCTAAATAGTCAATTGATGAAAGAGCCTAATCGAGTCAAACAGAGTTATCTTTTCCTCAGTTCAGTTCAGTTCAGTTCAGTCAAAGACCATACATTACTAAGACCGCGCTTCGTCATCACAGTTTTTAACAAATTCAGCATTTTTAACAACAGTATTTTCTCCTGAGGTTGAACAGTGAAAGGAATCTTGTGCATCACAAATTACAAAGTTCGATTTTTCTGTTCTTCTCGCGTTTATCATTGTATGCTGCTTGATTGTCTGCTGCTCAGCGCGCAGATCATAATTATGCGTCCTGTGTTTATTTCTTTATTAAGACCAGCTTGTTAGGGACGTGCTTTTCCATGGAGAAAATTGTGTTTAGATCTTTTACGAGAGATATAATTTACCGACACCTTGACCCTTTTCCCAGCTTTAGTGTGGGGATTTTCATTTTAGCGTTTACACTCGCTTCTCCACGCACTCGGCTAATTAGTGTTCATGTTTACAAATTACGAAACAAACTGTTTTTCACATACACATCGCTTTCAAGAAATACTATTCATACACTAAACTTTATTCCTCACGCACGTGGCATAATCTATACAACACATCTCGCACAAGCGCTCTGGGGGAGACAAGCGAAAACGGGGAGATCACTCTGTCGGAAATCTCGCTAAAATCGGCCGAGTGTGCGGTCTTAGTAATGTATGGTCTTTGGTTGAGTCTCTTAACCCTGAGATGGGTTGTTGAGACACCTCTTTCTCTGCCTGCCTCTCCTTCTCCCACCTGGTATGCGTACGGTACCTTGCAGGATGGTCTTGGCCAGCCCACTGCCTCTTGACACGTGACCGTACCACTTCAGCTTTCTGCTTTTCACGATTGAGAGCAGGTCTTCGTGTTGTCCAATTGCTCTCCTGATCCTGTTGCTGACTTCCTCATTCGTGACATTGTCTTTATATGAGATGTTCAAAATCTTGCGGTGGTTTACGGAAAAGAACGTTACAAATGCTTTACAAACACTCAGCCATATCAGTTTTCAATGGCACATTTGGTAGAGCATTGAACTCTTGGTCATGCGTGACCAGGTTTGATTATGCGCTGAAACTTTTTTCTCTCTCGTTTTTCGAGAGGTTGTGGGTTCGAACCCGACCTGGTTTTTTGTGTTTGTGTGTGTGTGTGTGTGTGTTTTCCCCCCTCTTTTCTCGAGAGGTTGCGGGTTCGAACCCGATTTTTATTTTAATGCCAAAACCTGGAGGTTCAGCGCCAGCGGTTTTTATTGAAGAGCATTAAAAATGCGAGTGCCTAACAACGTCGTCGCCCGATATTGTCGCCAATCAATGTCACATGATACTAAAGAATAATTGTTGTAAGGTCTTATGGCAAACAGACGATGGGCTAGTTCAGCAATCAGTGGTCTGATGCATGAAAGCCGACGAAAGCTTTAGTTGCCAACTGAACGGCAGTTGCCAACTAAACGTCACAGTTTGGAATGCTTGAAACCTGACTGTAGTCATTTCGACGGTAGTTGACGGGGGATATTTTGACCACATCAGGAGATGGTCTAAATCCGTAGTTGCCAACTACTTGGCACATTAAATGGCGGAGCTGTTCTTGTGGATGAGGATGAGAAGTAGGCGGGCAATTAGAGATAATTTTCAGGGACAGAACGCACCCTTTAGAATTGTTCACTGATGCTCACGTATTCAGGGCTTTTCGATTTACAAGGGACGTAATCCTTGAAATCGCCGACGAAATTCGCGGGGATATTGAATTTCCCACCTGCAGAAAAGGTTCGCTGACCCCAGTTCAATCTAGGGGTGGGAGATATAGGGAAGAGAAAAAAAAAGAAAAATTGTAATGATGATTGCACAAAGGAATTTGTGGTGGTGGTGTTGTGTGGTAACTTGCTGTTATATAAATTCTAATCTTAATGCATCATTGTTGCTGTGTGATAAATACGCCTGAAGGTGTGTGTATGTGTGTGTGTGTGTGTGTGTGTGTGTGTGTGTGTGTGTGTGTGTGTGTGTGTGTGTGTGTGTGTGTGTGTTTGTGTGTGTTTGTGTGTGTGTGTGTGTGTGTGTGTGTGTGTGTTTTACATGGGACAATGATATTTATTTCAGTGTGCGAGTTTGTTCCACATTGCTTGGAGGTGAGGGTTGGGGGTGTAGGTGTATGATGAAAATTGAAACTGCAAGCTCACGCACACACACACACACACACACACACACACACACAAATACACGCACACATTTACACACACATACACGCACGCACGCACACACACACACACACACACATACACACAAGATAAAAATATGTAGGTGTGAACTACATTAATGGAATGGAACATTTCTTACATCCCATGAATATTATGTGTGTGATGTAAATAAATGACATATGGGCACTAGGGCATGTGTAAAGTAGTGTGTCAAAGGGTTAAGGGTGTGAAAGGTGGTAGATTTGTTGAAAATACAGTAAATCTGTTTATGTAAGAATTCTGTAACAGAATCAACAAGAATGTCTATTACATTTTCAGTAAAATCCATTTATATACAAAAGGACATAACAAAACGTTGTAAGATAGAGACCAGGGGCGGGAGAGATGGGAGAATAAGTTATAAATCATGTTGATGGAGGAAAATTGCTGCTACCCTGTCTTGTCACTTTGTCTGGTATGAATGAGTGCATGATTGTGCATGAATGTATAGGTGAACATCGATCGATGCACCTGTTGGTAAACGTCTGTACGTGCCAACAAGAATGAAAGTTGTGATGTCTGTGGGATCTTCCCATTACCCATGGTGTTTAGTGTACGTCAAAATAAAAAGATCCTGGCAGCTCACATCCCAGTGCTCTTCCTTTGTGCCCTCATGAGTTCAAAGCCAACCCGAACCCTCTGCTGGACTATTGATAGCCTCTTTTTTAGGAGGTGTAGATGGTCCAGTATGCTAAGGCGTTGTGCTTTGCAGCGAGGCGCTGTGCCGTGGTTCAATCCCAGGGGCGGGAGAGATGGGAGAATAGGTTATAAATCATGTTGATGGAGGAAAATTGCTGCTACCCTGTCTTGTCACTTTGTCTGGTATGAATGAGTGCGATTGTGCATGAATGTATAGGTGAACATCGATCGATGCACCTGTTGGTAAACGTCTGTACGTGCCAACAAGAATGAAAGTTGTGATGTCTGTGGGATCTTCCCATTACCCATGGTGTTTAGTGTACGTCAAAATAAAAAGATCCTGGCAGCTCACATCCCAGTGCTCTCCCCTTGTGCCCTCATGAGTTCAAAGCCAACCCGAACCCTCTGCTGGACTATTGATAGCCTCTTTTTTAGGAAGTGTAGATGGTCCAGTATGCTAAGGCGTTGTGCTTTGCAGCGAGGCGCTGTGCCGTGGTTCAATCCCAGGGGCGGGAGAGATGGGAGAATAAGTTATTAATCATAGAGACTATAGTTTTTATCCAGATTTTTTTCTTCTGTACTTCATTGTTTGAATTTTTGTTGCTGTGAGAATTCACAGATGGTAGCTGCTGCATGATATGCCCTTCCTCACCTGGAGCCCTTGTATAAGTAGTTTTTGGGCCCTACTCCATTAGGTGTTTGATGATGATGATGATGATGATGATGATGATGATGATGATGATGATGATGATGATGATGATGATGATGATGATGATGATGATGATGATGATGATGATGATGATGATGATGATAGTATTTTTGTATGGTAGCCTTTTATGATATTACAAATACAACTATCTGTGGTTGTTGGTTATGTTTATAATATGGTGGCCTTCGCACACTTTACACCTTCATTGATCACAATATAATGAATAGGTTCTTTGTTTTACTATAGTCTTCATTCCACACAATTGTACCACAATCGTAAGTATACAAACGCAATTTTAAAATGATTTTACTGAGAAAATTGTCATTGAAAGTGAAACAGATGACCAATTTTCGAGTACTCAGTGTTCTTTTTAACCATTTACTTGTGTATAACAGAACTGCTGATCGGAAACGTAACCATTGCAAAGTCCACTTACCGATTTTGACCCCCGACCGCGTTGACAGCGTCCTCTACTTGCAACCAACCTTCCCACTTCAGTCGGCTGACGTTTGCTACCTTTGCTTTTTGTGTTAAAATACTGTAGCGTGGTCGCAGTGCTTCCAAAAGTACGATGTTTTCACGCTGTGAAAAACATTTCTTCTTTTCAACTAATTTCGTTGCTGACATGGTTTTTGTTTTTGTTTACGTGTGATCAGAAACGCGGCGCGATGGTCAGCGCGCATGCCCAATGCGGGGAAAACCGAAAATATTTATAGCTGCTGGTTGAATTGGCAACTTCGAAGTCGGTTCCTAGTCGCGCTGTGCCGGCTACTTCTACCTGATATCCTGCGGCAAGCGCTGCGAGACTCTGGGAGGCTTCCTGATCCTATTGCTCTCGGGGACCGGACATCGATAATTGCCAACTTTGAAGTTGGCTACTGTGCCGTCGTTATCAATTATTCAGGTCGGCTTTCATGCATCAGACCACATACGCCTCCATCTCAATCGCCCCAGCATGCACGCTGCCATTGGAGCGTCCAAACCTTTTCATGCTGACGCTTCTCCATTAACCTGGTTTCTTGCAGCCCACGTCCCATTGCGCGGTTTTCATCGACCACTTTACTGTCTTCCTTTACTGCAATCTGCTATCATTGTACTTTGACCCTCACTTTATCGGCCCGTAACACTTTCTTTGTCGATTGCAGGGTCTGCTCATCTTTATCTTCCACTGCTGCATGTCGAGACAGGTAAGATGTTGACCTTGTAGTTACACGACCATGCCTCAATACGTCCGTCGGGTCAAATGCTACACTGCGACATTTTTTAATCGAAGTTTTTCTGCACGATTTCAACCACTGGAAAATAAATTGAATTGTGCGAAAAGTTGTAGAGGGTTTCTAGGTCGTAACCACAGATTGGCTTTCGAATGTAATTACGCACTGGACCTTGATACAAAAAGGATATGGAGTAAACTAAACGAACTTTCCTTTTCTTTCAACGAGAAATTCGCGTGCATTTTTATAAGTGTGATGACTGACATTACAGTGCGAGAAACTGCTCGACTGAACGTATCTCGGTCTGATGACAGGCTAGAAGTGCTTTCATGAAAAATGTTTACGTCGACATGTCGAAAATAAAAGATGGTGGGCATGAGTGAAAGTTTGTGTTGGCCTGCCTGCCCCAGATCCAGGACGGAATGAAGAGCAGGAAGAGGCGCTACAAGTCCAGGACGCCCAACCTGGACACCAAGTCCACCACCCAGGGGCACACCACCTCTGTAGGTGTTCCCGTCCTCGCCTGTTGTCCACTCGCCTTTTTCCATTGTCCGGTCCTCCGCTCGTCCACGCTCGTCCTTTCATTTACTCTTCAGCCCATTATCTCATCCTCGCTCGTCCTTTCTCATTAGATCGTCCTCTCAAATTAGATCGTCCTCTCTCATTAGATCGTCCTCTCAAATTATATCGTCCTCTCTCATTAGATCGTCCTCTCTCGTTACATCGTCCTCTCTCGTTAGATCGTCCTCTCTCGTTAGATCGTCCTCTCTCGTTAGATCGTCCTCTCTCGTTAGATCGTCCTCTCTCGTTAGATCGTCCTCTCTCGTTAGATCGTCTTCTCTCATTGGATCGTCCTCTCTCGTTACATCGTCCTCTCTCGTTAGATCGTCCTCTCTCGTTAGATCGTCCTCTCTCGTTAGATCGTCCTCTCTCGTTAGATCGTCCTCTCTCGTTAGATCGTCCTCTCTCGTTAGATCGTCCTCTCTCGTTAGATCGTCTTCTCTCATTAGATCGTCCTCTCTCGTTACATCGTCCTCTCTCGTTAGATCGTCCTCTCTCGTTAGATCGTCCTCTCTCGTTAGATCGTCCTCTCAAATTAGATCGTCCTCTCTCGTTAGATCGTCCTCTCTCGTTAGATCGTCCTCTCTCGTTAGATCGTCCTCTCTCGTTAGATCGTCCTCTCTCGTTAGATCGTCCTCTCAAATTAGATCGTCCTCTCTCGTTAGATCGTCCTCTCTCATTAGATCGTCCTCTCTCGTTAGATCGTCCTCTCTCGTTAGATCGTCCTCTCTCGTTACATCGTCCTTTCTCATTAGATCGTCCTCTCTCGTTAGATCGTCCTCTCTCGTTACATCGTCCTCTCTCATTAGATCGTCCTCTCTCGTTACATCGTCCTCTCTCGTTAGATCGTCCTCTCTCGTTAGATCGTCCTCTCTCGTTACATCGTCCTCTCTCGTTACATCGTCCTCTCTCGTTACATCGTCCTCTCTCGTTAGATCGTCCTCTCTCGTTAGATCGTCCTCTCTCGTTAGATCGTCCTCTCTCGTTACATCGTCCTCTCTCGTTACATCGTCCTCTCTCGTTACATCGTCCTCTCTCGTTACATCGTCCTCTCTCGTTAGATCGTCCTCTCTCGTTAGATCGTCCTCTCTCGTTAGATCGTCCTCTCTCGTTAGATCGTCCTCTCTCGTTAGATCGTCCTCTCTCGTTAGATCGTCCTCTCTCGTTACATCGTCCTTTCTCATTAGATCGTCCTCTCTCGTTAGATCGTCCTCTCTCGTTACATCGTCCTCTCTCATTAGATCGTCCTCTCTCGTTACATCGTCCTCTCTCGTTAGATCGTCCTCTCTCGTTAGATCGTCCTCTCTCGTTAGATCGTCCTCTCTCGTTACATCGTCCTCTCTCGTTACATCGTCCTCTCTCGTTACATCGTCCTCTCTCGTTAGATCGTCCTCTCTCGTTAGATCGTCCTCTCTCGTTAGATCGTCCTCTCTCGTTACATCGTCCTCTCTCGTTACATCGTCCTCTCTCGTTACATCGTCCTCTCTCGTTACATCGTCCTCTCTCGTTACATCGTCCTCTCTCGTTAGATCGTCCTCTCATGTTAGATCGTCCTCTCTCGTTACATCGTCCTCTCTCGTTACATCGTCCTCTCTCGTTACATCGTCCTCTCTCGTTACATCGTCCTCTCTCGTTACATCGTCCTCTCTCGTTAGATCGTCCTCTCTCGTTAGATCGTCCTCTCTCATTAGATCGTCCTCTCTCGTTACATCGTCCTCTCTCGTTACATCGTCCTCTCTCGTTAGATCGTCCTCTCTCGTTACATCGTCCTCTCTCGTTACATCGTCCTCTCTCGTTACATCGTCCTCTCTCGTTAGATCGTCCTCTCTCGTTAGATCGTCCTCTCTCGTTAGATCGTCCTCTCTCGTTACATCGTCCTCTCTCGTTACATCGTCCTCTCTCGTTACATCGTCCTCTCTCGTTACATCGTCCTCTCTCGTTACATCGTCCTCTCTCGTTAGATCGTCCTCTCTCGTTAGATCGTCCTCTCTCGTTACATCGTCCTCTCTCGTTACATCGTCCTCTCTCGTTAGATCGTCCTCTCTCGTTAGATCGTCCTCTCTCATTAGATCGTCCTCTCTCATTAGATCGTCCTCTCTCGTTACATCGTCCTCTCTCGTTAGATCGTCCTCTCTCGTTAGATCGTCCTCTCATTAGATTGTCCTCTCTCATTAGACCGTCCTCGTTCGTCCTCACATTTTCCCTCATTCTTTTGTTCACACATGTTCCGTCGTGCTCATTTTTACTTGATTTACATTTATAGTTTGGCGTTGACCTGTTTTGATTTGTGTTGAACGGTTTTTGTTTTCCTTGATCTATTGATATGAGTAAAGTTTGCTTTATGGTGTTCAGTTTTCGGCCGGTGTCTCACATAAGTTTTGTATTCTCCATTTCCTTGGAGCAGACGTGCGTAAGTATACAAAAACTTTCCTTTGTGATAAGTTTTCCTGGTAGATGTGTCCACACATAAGTGTGAGCGTTCGTTCTGTGTGTAGTCACAGTTGTTTACCTTTTTTATGTGGTTTTTAGTGGAGCTGATTGTTTGAATAATCTGTTTGAATTGTTTTATTAAAACTTTTGTTGATTTAATTGAAAGAGATGAGTATACCAACGTTGGTTTAATCTTGTGCATTTAACGCAACGAGAATGTGTGTGTGTGTGTGTGTGTGTGTGTGTGTGTGTGTGTGTGTGTGTGTGTGTGTGTGTGTGTGTGTGTGTGTGTGTGTGTGTGTGCGTGCGTTTTCTGCCGCACGATCTACATGTTCATGACCAGACAGTATTGATCTGCGTGATCTTTTCAGCATAAATCGACCGTGGACTCGGACAGAAACAATGACCTCGATAAGAAAGGTAAGACCCTTAGAGTGATATTTTTAATTATTATAGAAAAATGCTCATACTATTAGAAAAGCAGATGTAAAAAATCATGTGGTTGAGGGTGTTATCAACACCAAAGCTGTTGGTTGGTTGGTTGGCTGGCTGGCTGGCTGGTTGGCTGGCTGGCTGACTGGTTGGCTGGCTGGCTGGCTGGCTGGCTGGCTGGTTGGTTGGCTGGTTTGTTTGTTTGTTGGTTGGTTGGTAGGTCGGTCGGTCGGTTGAATGGTTGGCTGGATGGATGGCTGGTTGGTGAGTTGCTTGGTAAGTTGGTTGGTTGGTTGGTTGGCTGGCTAGTTGGCTGACTGGTTGGTTGGTTGGTTGGTTGGTTGGTCGATCGGTCGGTCGGTCGGTAGGTCGGTCGGTCGGGCGGTCGGTCGATCGGTCGGTCGGTCGGTTGGCTGGCTGGTTGGCTGACTGGCTGGCTGGTTGGTAAGTTGGTTGGTACGTTGGTTGGTTGGTTGGTTGGTTGGTTGGTTGGTTTGTTGGCTGGCTGGCTGGCTGGCTTGTTGGCTGGTTGGTTGGTTGGTTGGTTGGTTGGTTGGTTGATTGGTTGGTTGGTTGGTTGGTTGGTTGGATGCTAACTTACTGGATGACTAGTTGGCTGTCCTACAGTTTGACAAGTATACCGAGTACTATCAAAGGTAGCTGATTAGCTGGTTATTTTTTCGACTGATTACTCTCACTTGCTGTCTACATGATTTGCTTGCTTATGCTGTCTGGCTAGCTATTTCAAAAGTTAACTGACTATCCTCTGCTACAACTAGTATGCTGTTGAACCACATGACAACTCCATGTAGTCAGTGAATATCTGTTTGACATGACGGCTTTTTTTACTCACATGCGAAGCAAAAGTGAGTCTATGTACTCACCCGTTTCGTCCGTCAGGGCGTCCGGGCGTCCGGGCGTCCGTAAAAAACTTTAACGTTGGCTTTTTTTCGGAGACTATTAAGTCTATCAACACCCAATTTAGCATGATGGTGTACGAGGACAAGGCGTCAAAAAACATACATAGTGGCCTGACCTTGAGAGAGAGAGAGAGGGAATTTCTTAATTAATGGAGAGAGAGAAATGCTTATTATCCATGTAAGAATGTCAGGCGGAGAGGGGGGGTGACTAGGGAATAAACTGGGACGAATGTGCTTGAACTAAATATGCACCCCTGTTTACCTGTACTTACACACATACATTGGAGTGTAGATGTATTCAATGTACATCGTGTTTGACAACCAACAAAACTATTGTCCGTCTCTAGTTTCATCTAATCGTTTCGTGTTTCAGTTTCCTCGCCCTTTCTGCAGGCAGACCGACAGATGCAACAAATGGTGGACAAGTTGTCCAAGGTGGACAGCAACAACTTGCAGGAGTTCCTGGCTGCAGACAAGGCTCTGAACATAAACAACATACTTTCCGGAGACCCCCAGCCCCGCCAACGAACCCCCTTGGCCGCGAACATCTACACCCCGTCTGACTCCTCCCCCGTTCACCCCCACAGTCGCGGAACCGTGGACCTGCTGAACGATCTGGGGGAGAGAGAAGGGGTCCTTGCCAGTCCAGAAGCCGTTCGTCTTGATTTCGATTTCAGCACAGGACCAACTGTCGAAGAGGAGATCAACGCTGTGGTGTTCGAGCAGCAACAGCGTTGGGATGAACAACAGCAATCTCAGGTTGTTCTAACCTCCACGCTTGGTAACTGGCAGCGAGAACGCACCGTACTGGTGTTTGAAACTACTAGCATCTAACCCGATGTGTGATGGCTGTGGCAAGACTTGGCCTAACAAGTTTATGTGAGGAGTTTAGTTGGACGAGTGAGTGTTGACTCCACCGTCACTCTAACACATGATATATAGAAGAAACACTAACTTTAGCGCGTTGCGCAGTATTTCTGGTGTAAACCATCACGTGTTGTGAGACCATTCCTGTGTTGAACGTTTATTTAGTTATCTTTTGTAGTGAATGTTGACTAGTATAGTACTTTTTGTGGTTCGAAGTGACTGAACTTAGAATATCTTCCCTCTGTTCCTGAACTGTCGGGTTTGGTATGTTTCCACTTGTTTGTGTCTGCATTCTTTGTCGACGCTACTAACTCTGTGTTGGGTGCAGTGGGAATACAAATGGTCTCTGCTAGCCGGTTCAGACTGAGTAAAATACGCAGTATTTTTTAATATCCTTTGACACATCATGTATCTTATGGAAAAACTCTAACCAAGCAAATTGAAAATACCTCTGTGTGACTGTTTAGCTACCTTGTAGTTGTGCCTATTCGAGACATCGAGGTATGGCGGATCTTCCGATGTTTTGGAACCGGTTTTATATTTTGCAATAGAGAATGGAAAAATGAAATCTGATCATCTGAGATGCACTAACAGCTCAGATGCAACTGGTTTCTTGCTTAGCTCTCGGTCCCTTGCATAAAAGCTTATTTGCCATGTTTTCATTGCTGTGAATGAAGTTCAAATTGTTGTTGTTGTTGCTACTGCTTCTGCTGCTGCTGCTGCTTTTGCTGTTGTTGTTTTTCTTGTTGAACGTGCATTCACTGTAGTGGTAGTACTCTAGGACTTATGTACCGTAACCACAGGGCTCTAATTCGTTGCGGTTTTAGAAACGAAAGCTGCTAATCTGGGCAAACTGGGCAATGCCTAAATTGAACACTGCACAACTGGATTAACCGTGCGATGCCTTAACTCGATTCTTAAGATATTAGGATTCACCTGTCATTTGCAGCAGAAGGCTGTTGGAGAGCAGTTGAAAGCTCCAACAAAGAGAATGATGAATTTACTGAGTTATCAATTCAGCACTGGTCGTCAGGAATGTGTGAAAGTTGGTAACCTTGAACAGAAGACGATGACTTCACCAGATAAATCAGTTTACAATAAGCACTGTGTTTTGGGCGAAACGCGATGTGACTTTAATCAAGCAGTAACATGTCAAGATTTTGCATAATTTTATTTCACTTAACAGACGACGACAAAATAACAAAAGATAAAATGATGGATGACGAGAACGTGCATTCTGAGATGCAAACAGTTTTGATCCTGCAAGCTTCCTCTCATGTTTGAAGTAAGCTTTTTTTAACAGAAAGCAAATCGGTCTGTCTCCTGAAATGATATTTAGCCTGACATTGTGTAAATTGATGGTCACTTTGCAGCTGGAAGGACAGTGGAGGCTTCAGGACCCATTAGTGCAACTTTACAAATGAAATCCTACTTTTAAATGAAAGTTTCCAGCCCTGGATAGTTCCAGCTATAAAGCTAAGAGACGGGTGGATGGGTCGGGCGTTACGGCCTGTCAGCCTGTGCAAGCTATGTAAGGCCATTAACGGAGCAAATCTCTAACCATTCGCCTCCTAGGAATCGCGGAGGGAATCACGGTGGGTCTTTGTTACCCACAGAGGCGAGGCTAAGAGAGAGACATGACATTTACCAATCATTTTCTTTAGAAAGCGGTTAATGGTGAAAATGCCTTTACTTTGCTTAAAACGTAGTGTTTCTACTAACACTTTGACGCAAACCTGCAATTTTACTTAGAATAAGGTAATACTGTCTTTATCAAACTCTTGTGAAATCATGTGTGTGTTAAAATTTATCATGCTTTGTTCGTGATGTAAATACATTTTAGTCTTCGAGAATTATGTTCTGTTACATTCCAGAATGAATTTTTAAGAAAAGTTGAATGATGTTGCTCACGAGTGTATCTCTTGCCATTTCTGCAAGAGGCTAGAAAAAATATAAACACATTACGTTTGGTTTTCATACCATTTCTAAATCTGCATTTCCATTGTATGCATGACATCTTAACTGAGGTTGAGCAACAAATAAAGCAAATTAGGTGAAAGTGCCGATGTTTGTTTTAAACGGACTTAACGATACACTTGTTCGCGGTCTACTCACTGTTGACTGCGCATGTTCGTGTAGAAGTCAAAGGTCAAGACGTCCTGGAAACGCAAGTCGGAAAAGACTCACAGGAAACCAGCTCCGGAAACGCCAGGAGCCGGATCCAGAAAGGAGAAAGTAAGGATTCTTTGCAGCCCACTTGTCTTTACGTGCATATGCATCTAAAAATACAAGTGCAGCTATGCAATTGTAAAAATACAAAAAAAAAGTTGGAGCAGCAGCATTGGCATTTAAAACAGTAATTGTACCGAGGAAAAACAGAAAAATTATTGAGTTTGAATGGCACGAGGAAAGCTTTGTTGATACAGGTTGAAGATGCATGAGGTGGAAACATATTACCAGAAATGGTAGTCGAAATAGTGGGAAGCCATACAGGGAAAGTAATGCTACAGCAGAAGGTAAGCTACATTTTCTACACGTACAAACGGTATGTGTCAAATGGTGTTTTTATAAACAGCTTCGGGAAATGGCATGTGACCATACATTTGAAACCTCTCTCTCTCTCTCTCTCTCTCTCTCTATCTATCTCTATCTCTCTATCTCTCTATCTCTCTCTCTCTATCTATCTCTATCTCTCTATCTCTCTCTCTCACTCTCTCTCTCACTCTCTCTCTCTCCCTCCCTCTCTCTATCTCTCTATTTCTCTATCTATCTCTCTCTCACTCTCTCTCTCTATCTCTCTCTCTCTATCTCTCTCTCTATCTCTCTCTCTCACTCTCTCTCTCTCTCCCTCCCTCCCTCCCTCTCTCTATCTCTCTATCTCTCTATCTATCTCTCTCTCACTCTCTCTCTCTATCTATCTCTCTCTCACTCTCTCTCTCTCCCTCCCTCTCTCTCTCTCTCTCTCTCATCATTTCACTTTCCTTCTACAGAACAGAGCCTCTCCCCGGAAGTCGTGGCGCTCACGAAAGGAATCTGACTCGGGAAACGCGGACCTCTCTCCCAGGACGTCGCAGTACGCGGTTGCACAGGATGACTTTGAGGTGAGGTCACAGTGCACCACGGTTTTGCTTCGTCATCAGGTTCTGCTGCTGCCCATGATCGATTTTGCTTGCACTTACATAACAGTGCTGTCTGTATAGTTTACGTACAGTGTTAGTCATGACAGAGTGAAACTAACTTGCACCCTTTTTTTCTCAACGGATACACTATTCTCTACTTACTTTTTAAAACCCACATTTGGATTCTTTCAGTCAGTTGTCCGCAAGGTAGATTCTTTCCTTTTCGTTTTACTCCAATCAGTGATAGAACTCACCGGACTCGTCTATCCTACTGTTGATCTTGCGAATGTCTAACAAACTTTTGTACAGTGTACTCTAGGTGACTTGCCTGGAAGAGGCAGTGTAGGCTGAAATGATGATGTCATTTTTCTTTCTGCAGCGGAAGATGCGCGAGAGGCAGGACCGCGTAAACAGGATCTACGGAGTTGACGATCTTCTTTGGGACGACCGGAAGAACAAGGTACGCTGAAAATCTCCGCATGCGCAGATTATGCTAATTTTTGTTGCCAGAAAACAGTTATTCTTGAGGTACGTAATGTGGAAAATACGCGTTAGTTGGGAATTCTGTACCATGTAAATGAATGACAAAGTGACCCATTGGACGACAAACTCTGTATTTGATGAAAGAATGAAATATTTCATCAAGTCAAACAAGCAAAATGAAAAAGAAAATTTTTCTCAATGGGAAATACAGAGTTACGAAACAAAATAGCTCTGCATACCTTTTAGAACACAGTGAGGTGTGATCTGCTGGCGAAGCTGGGGCAGATTAGGAGAGTCAGGACTCTTGAGAGGCAGTGGGTCGTGGCAGTCCAGTTTTAAAATATGTTTTCATCTTTTATTTCGCTTATTTTGCTTTTTAAAAATAGAATGTTCACTTTTGTCATTTTTCCTTTTTTTTCTGTCCACATTTTGAGGCTTGTTTACAATTTACTATAACCAAGCAGCATCTCATACCTGCCAAGTTTTGTATCACACGACAAGCATAAGAACTTCATGGGATGGCCGTCGCTGGAAGATGCTTTAACAACTTGAAGACACGGAGGCCAAATGGGAGTTCATGAAATACCACCTCCATTGCTCATGTTTTGCTGTATGCTTCTAGAGTGAGTTTACCTCTTGCAGAGCACGCAAGACTGTTGGACACGGTGAATATTATTTGTGGAAGACACTTATCCATGGTGCACGCATTTAGAATATCCAAGCCCCTAAGCTTAGTATGCGCTTGTCTCGGGTACAGTTTGTTTTTGTTAGTCTGTACTAAAGAGAGATCCTAAGTCCTGTGTATCCCGTATGAAAATTATTAGTGAAACAGTAGCTTGAATTAAGCCTACATGGCCTACATGGTCAGCGTAACAGCAATTCTTACGTTTCCTAGAACTTCTTTTTCTTGAAGAATGGTTGCTAAGGCTCATTCATGGGGGAAGGAATCTATTAGTTGTGGCTGGAACTCTGTGAATAAATTAATGATGAATGAACAAAAGAATTAATGAACGAAAATATGGACGAAATAATGAATGAACAAAAAGAAGCAAATGAGTACATGAATATATACATGAATGAAAAAAGACTGACTAGATCCCATCCATACCGTCTCCTTCTCTGACCTCTCTTGCAGCGCCTGCCGCGCATAAGCGTAGGCTATGACGTCACAGATAGGTCAGAACCTGATCTCAGCCAGGTAGGCCTTTAGAATATTCAGACAGAAATGCAGCACGCTTTGCTTTTGTGCACTTTCCTAGCTAATTTTGAACACGTGCAATGGAGGCATCGCTGCTGATGCGTTCTTACTGTACACTTAGCTTGCTATTGGCATTGGGTATTGGCGGATGACATTGCGTTGACATATTTTCCCCTAGTCCCTTGTCATGGAGCAAGGGAAAAACTTGCCAGATTTGCTGTAATATAACTATTCATACTGCTTTTGCGATTTTTCTCACCTAATATGGCGGAGAGACCTTGAATCAAAGATCTGAATTGCATTGTTTATTCAACCAGCAGAAGTGTTGTTTGGACATGGGAAATCTTGCGATATGGTTTGTGTGGAATGAATGACAAGACAAAGGGCGCACCTTAAAATGTGCGACAATTTTCCCCTCGAACTTCCAACTTGTCCTCTCACTAGCTTTGAATGCTTTCGTTGAGAATCTAAAATTGCACAACAGGCAAATAATGGGCTGTAGTGTGTTTTCGATCTGAAAGTTCGATTCGGTAATACTTAATTGATCCGGTACGTTACTAACAAGATTTTTACGGTTCAAGTAATCAACCTCTAAACATCTCTCTGCTTGCTTATTTAACCCCTCTACTCCCTTGTACTTTCCTCTCCAAAACTACACGGCACACTTCCTTACACGCATCGATATGTGATCCGTCCTTCCAATCACAAAACTGTACAATACCTTTGTCGATTTTCAGATGACTGATTCATCACAAAATACGATAATTTCACTTCAACATGGTTCAGAATGATTATGATGTGTCCAATGTTTTATGAATGATGCCTTTAAACACGTGTGTATTGTAAACGGTATGCCCCCCCCCCCCCCCCCTCTCCTCCTACTCCCCCCTCCTCACCCCCTCACCCTCCTCTTTTTAACGTCTCTTTGAAGTGTGCAGATAACACTCTGTTAGTAACCACAACACAAGGAGAGCGGACGGTTTGATTGGCCTCTGGGTCAAATAGGTATCGTCAGTGGCCCATGAACACGCACTGCGCGTATAGATGGGAACCTCTCGTTTGTACTCACAACGTGCACTACATGGATTCGTTTGCAAGTTAGGCAGGATCGATATAATGACGACGTGGGGTGTTACGCTATCAGATGCATTTTTCTGCACATAAAAAGATTACACGGTCTTTCTGTAGACCTAGAAAAAAAAATCTGTTGGTGAATTTGAAACATTAAACTCACTAAATACATGCTGTGATACTTTAACTTTCTGAATCGATGAAACATTCCAAATTATTCGTGACCCCTGTCGGTGCAAATCATGCCAGTTCTTGATTTGACCGAAGCATCAGACCGACATACCTTGGGGTCCGGGACCCATGTTCTGTAGCACTGGAGTGTTGGCATCACGTCTTTCTAATCAAGACTTTCTTTGCTGCTATAGCGCGCAGAATCCCCTGACAGATGGCGCAAGGTGAAGGAATCCTTCCTGAAGAAACGTCCCACCACCCGTCCCCAGTCGCCCCCTCCAGGGCCCCCTCAGAACACCCACAACGCCCGCCTGGTACACAGCCAGGATGACATCAGCAGGTTCGGACTACAGCAACCCTTTGGAGTCATCCGAGTCTTGGCCCGCGCCGCGCCCTGGGACCGTGCCCCTACCCTGCAGGACTGCCCCCCCACCTTTCAGGAACCCAGTGCTGACTACTGGTGATGGGTGACCCTTCATTCACACTCCGTGGACCCCCTCTCCATCGCCCCGATTCCACCTTCGCCGTGCTCTTACCCACTCCTTTCTATCCTCCTCTGTCAGCTTCGGATTTAATTACTGCACTGCCGTACATCCACTCGCCTTTCTTATTACGCCGAACCGAAATCCCCTTTACTTTAATCCATACTTGTTCGTTTATAATCCACCCATTATTTGATTTCCTTTCAAAATGACGCCAGCCCATCGTCTCCAAACCTTCATTTCACTAACCTTCATCCCATCTCCTTATACCCTATCCCTCCTCACTCCCTTGCACTTATCCTAATCCTATCTTCTTATTATCAGTTCCTCCCCGCACCCTTCTTGCGCTGTCTCCGTCGATTTCAAGTCAATAACATCCACCGTCGTTCCATATCGTTTCTGTCACCGTCACTTGTGCCTTTGCCCCCGCAACGCCAGGCCTTTTGGCACTGAGTGTGAGGATGGACGGACCAACAGATTGATGCTGTGATGTATTACATTGAGAAACAGTGATGAAATTGCAAAAATCGTCGGACTGTAAAGACGGCACAGGACGAAAAAAGACGATGGGCGTTGTACAAAAGTGACTTGTCTGGACTTCATGGTCATGACTCAAGCCGAAGATTTGTATCAGCGCTGACCAATCTCAGATGGGATACCAATGAGATTTACTTGGATATGATGCTGTTGTTGCAGGGCACTGAGAAGTTTTAGACATGCATCGAAGCTTGCGTCTGACAAAGCGATCGTTCCCCAAAGCTCATGATTGAACCGGGGAAACTGCTTCTCGCGAGGGTCGGTGAAAGGACTTCATTGATTATCACTAATGAACTCCTTTGAGCGACTTTGCCTTCGTTCGTGGCGTCAGGACTGGATGTATCTGATGACTGTTTTGTTGGAAATGAAAAGTTATGATGACAGCGGCATTGTCTCTCATGTTACTGTAAAACTACAAGAACGATCGAAGACTTACAATATTGGTGATGCTGTTGACTATTACTTTGAATGCATCAAAATGGAAGCGTGTGTTGGAGAATTTCTCAGCTAATAGCAATGACAAAAGAGCAGAAATGTACGTGTCCTCTGCAACGCTAGATTAAGAAAACCTTAGAATCCAATATGGCGCTTTTCAGCGTTCACCCCTTGAATCCGCAGGCAGTGTTTTTTGTTACATTCTTCATACGTGTGTCTCTTTCATGTTGAGTTCGTGTGCAGGGTCTGTTGTACGACGAGTAATTTTCTTCCACCGAAAGAGTCGTCACCATGCATTGACGCGCACGTTGGCCAACTGCATCATTGGTAACCGCTCAACACGAATTATCGTAAATTTTCGCAAAATTGTTCATAATTCAGCATTATGATACAGCAGACTGTACGAAGACGAATATATCGCCATTTGCGTGAGGAATGGGGAACAGTTTCTACAGAAGGCGAATTTATCTACTGGCAGAGACACACCCGTGACAGAGTCATTTGGCTGTAGGCCTATCTGTTAGGAAAGGAGAGGGGAAAACTCTACGCAAGAGGCTACACACGACCACACAAAGACCACCCTTGGTGTTTACAGATATTTGAAGGAAGAACTTGTGAAAGCGAAATGTCTGACCGAAGGCCAGTAAAGATGCTGGCTTTAAAGAGTGCTACGGGGGCATTGTTACTATTGTTATTGTGGAATTTGGGAGTATTATTCGATCTTTGTATATGGTGATGAATGCAACAAAATTACTTGCAATCTACAATCTACAGTGTCACCTTTTTGATCTTTTTAAGGAAGTAACATCATTTTAATTGTTCATTACATGTTTATGCACTTGTTATATACATTGCAAATATTGTCTGATAGATGATGTATTGTCTCGCAATAAGAGTACTATTCTCAACCAAAGACTGCATCTGTAGGACTGAAACATTATCACATCTTTATGTGCATAACTCAATGATGTGTTCATGGGAATGTGTATATGTCGTGGGTAGTCAAACTTTTAGATTGCAGCTGTCTCCCATTCAGAGATGCTAATGAAGGCATAATTAAATCTGATATTGCTGTGTTGGCTTTTACATTTATCAGTTGTTGTCATCGTCATGTTCATCTTCATTTTCATCTAGACCAAGTCATACAAATTGATTGCGTTGTTTATATACCACCATGAACATTATCCTGTCCTTTGTTGCCATTGTCAACAGCAACATCAACGGCGATGACATCGTACACTGGATACTGTTTTTGTAAAACGCAGCTTAATGGTAGAGATAAGATCTATCACATTGACGAAGAAGATGAATGACCTTTGAAATAACTTAGATATACTAGTTTTACATATTGACAACTGTAAGCAGAAGCAACCAGACTACCAAAGTTGAAGGCGCCTGCGCGAGGCCTCTATGAGGATGATTCTGACACGGTGAGAGGCCAAAAGCCCATTTGGGTAGTCTTGTCAGCCGCTGCAGCTACAGAAAACAGTCCCCATGTGACTTACTAGATTCTCGCCACTCCTTCGACACTGTTGATGACAGCTTTGAGTTGTGTTTAAGGCTTGAGACATGCTTAGTTTTTTGTCTCGTAACTGTCATGTAAACCTGATATCTCGCATACCTGACAGGAACCGACAGCCTAGCTACTGCTCGTGATTGAAGTGTTGTTCAAAAGCGGCTTTCCGTAGACGGTTCTGAGGCTAACAACGCTGTTTTCTTAAAGTATGCAATAAATGGTGTTTTGGTCTCAGAGTGAAGATATCAATGGTCGTCATTATTACACAAGACAGTTACAACTTAAACATGCAAATAAAAAGTTGTGAAACCCCCCCAAAAACTAAACCAGTGTAATGCTTTAAGCAATTATAGTCCGGGTGACTGTTTCAGACGATTCAAGGCAGAAATAATAACGCGAACTATCCACAAGCGGAAAGTTGACCGAATTCTCAGGAGTATGTGTCAGACTGGGCCCACGGATCTGTTCGTTGTTCACTATTCTCGAGCCACTGTTAGAAATGTTTCTTGAAAGAACAACTGTCCTTGAAGTGAGACATTGTTTGCGGTTCTCTGTGAGGGCTGAGACTAGTGGGAACGCGGTAAACGCCTGGCTTGTCATGGACACCGTCGTGCATTTTGGTGGCACTTACTTTCAAGTTTGATCTTCAAACCTTTCACTTTGAACAGCGTGACGAGGTTGAAAGTTGTTGGTAGAGTTTGTTAATACACAAAGTCACAGGATGTCCTTAACTTAGGTTGGATTTATGTTTTTTAGTTGCGGTCATTGAGAAAGAACTGCATGAGAAAGTCACTTAATTGTGTCAGTGTTCCACTGATGTCCCTAGTTTCTAGAAACGTCTATTCCGACAGTAACTCCAAGTTTCGCAGCCAATCGATTTTAGCGACCTTAGTAAATACATCAAATTTAATCTTTTTTATAAACTTGAACAGTAAATTTCCCCCTTCCCAGACCCTGTTGATATACTTGTGAGTAAGTCTGGTGCATTTAAAAGAACTGGCTGTGTAATCTTGAGAAGATTTAGGCTGACACAGCAATTGTGGCGTTTTCTGCTTGACGTTGCGTGTTCCCGGAGGGTTTTTCCTGAGGCACACTTGACGTCCCAAACTAACGTTGGCACACTCGGCGAAAGGCGTGAGGAAATCACACTCTAGCTGAGGAAAGGGTTGGAAGGAATGACGTGGGGGTCGGCGTTGCAGTCGTTACCACGGCAACAGAAGGTGCAGGAGCGCTGCGTAAAATAAATGGCGTACTCGACATCGCTGCACTAGGCCTGGCATTCCGTCTCCCTCACACACCTGTATGCAGACAGAGTGGCCACTTAGGAAAACATGACTTGTTACTCAAGGTTAAAAGCTGACAGTTCAGAAACCTGAGAGTTCAAACTCGTCACAAGGCAAGATGCAATGATCCTACACCGTTCTACGATTAAACCTCGTTAATAATATGCCCAAACGAGTATGACGTGATGTAAAAAAAATTAAGTTGCAGTAAGTGAATCCTGCCATTAACTAAAGTTAAGACAAATTTTTTTTTATAATTTAGAAAAAAATCTCAATGAGTTAAGAAAAAAGGTATTTGATGCAAGCACACCACCTGAGTCAGATGGAAGACAAGAAGGGCAAAGCCCATACGACTCGCATGCTTCACCTTGACCTTTACATGACCTTGACCTTCAGGTGACCTTGAAGGTCAAGGTCAAACAACTAAACCTAGCAATGGCATCATACACTAAGAAATGCTTTACACATTTTCCCTACCAAAATACATGTGACCTTGATCCAAGGTCATGCAACACAAAGCTGTTAATTCAAGACATAGGAAGCACGATGGTGCTTATTGGCACTTTCTACCATGAGATATGGTCACTTTTAGTGGTTCACTATTCCATTTTGGTCACATTTCATAAGGGTCAAAGTGACATTGACCTTGATGATATGTGACCAAATGTGTCTCATGATGAAAGTATAACATGTGTACTACAATGTTATGAAGTTTGGAAGAGTTATCTTCCATAGTTCAGGGTCAAGGTCACTTCAAAATATGTATACAATCCATTTTAAAGAGTGCCTGTGACCTTGACCTTGAATCAAGGTCAAGTCACTATGTATGTCTTTTGACACCTTGTCATCCTACACAATCATGCCAAATTGGGTGTTGATAGACTTAATAGTCTCCGAGAAAAATCCAACGTTAAAGTTATTTACGGATTACAGGACGCCAGGACGCCCGGACAGACGCCCGGACGGACGACACGGGTGACCTAGTATGAAAGTATAACGTGTACTACAATGTTATGAAGTTTGGAAGAGTTATCTTCCATAGTTCAGGGTCAAGGTCACTTCAAAATATGTATACAATTCAACTTTAAAGAGCTCCTGTGACCTTGACATTGAAGCAAGGTCAATCAAACTGGTATCAAAAGATAGAAATTACTGTGCCCTATACACCATATATAAGTTAGGTATCCAATCTCAAAAACTTCAGAGAAAATTGAGAAAATGTGAAAAATGGCTGTTTTTTTAGACAACATTTACGGCCCCTGCGACCAAGGTCAAGTCACTATGTATGTTGTTTGACGCCTTGTCATCATACACCATCATGCCAAATTGGGTGTTGATAGACTTAATAGTCTCCGAGAAAAATCCAACGTTAAAGTTTTTCACGGACGCCCGGACGCCCGGACGCCCGGACTGACGACACGGGTGAGTACATAGACTCACTTTTGCTTCGCATGTGAGTCAAAAATTAACGGTTAACATACTGTG